>JBBMEG010028797.1:0-23108 GCA_037832605.1 Cyclanthera cordifolia
TCTTTATTTTTCCTGTCTTCTTGCATATTTAGGTTCATGACTTTTGCGAAACTGGATTTAGTTGCATTTTGTGATGTTTTGCTTTAAACCTTTAATAATTGGGTACCCGTTGGCTGTTTTATCGAACGAATGCATTTAAGACTAAATGAAGCATTTTCATTCACTGATTTTACCTATATTTTAAGGGATGTCCTATTGGTTGCATATTTAAGTAGATAAAAGTGCCCTAGTTTAGGGTGTGTTTTTACACTAAAACCCTGAATTAGAGGTGAAGTGTGATTCACACCCTATCCAAGTGAAATCTTGTTGTTTCCCGACAAAGAAGGTCAAAATTTGGAAGATTATTTCTCTTAATTAGTAGAAAAAGTTTATCAACCCGTGTGTGGCCACCCCTCTTATCTGTGAAGATTGATCAATATGTGATTGTATCGTTTGAGAAACTTGGATGTATTTGATTTGATTTACTTTTTATGAAGTTATAGTTTTCTCGAAAAAAAAAAAAGAAAAGAAAAGTTATTCTACCAAATTTGAAACTTAAATTGATGAAATTGAAGTTCATGTTATTGAAAAATTATAATTAAAATGGATAAAACCTATCAAATTTATGGTAAAAATAAAATATCCTCTAATTCGTATCTTAGACAGGTGAGTAAACCAAAGCCCTCATCTTAAAACAATTTGTCCCACACATAATTTTCTTTATAAAACCAGAAAAATTTTCCAAAAAAAAAAAAAAAAAAAAGGTTGGGTCCAATGCACGTGCGGCTGCTCAAAGAAAAGAATATCAAATAACTCATAACATAGTTTCTTTTTATGCCCATCATTTCTGCCATTATTTTTTTTCCTTTCTTTCTTTTCACTTTCATTTCCACTACTAATTTCTTTCTTAGTTACTGAAAGAAAAAAAAAACAGAGTAACTAGATTTTTTTTTTTTTTTTTTTTTTATCATTGTCCAATACTTATATATAGTTTGAAAATACAATAAATGGGTGAGAATTTATAAAGAATTGATAAAATAATTATAAACATACCTAAACGAGCAATTATCTACAAACCCTTTTATAAAAATCATTATCCAAACATCTATAAATTGTAATCCTTCTACAAATAACTATATTCAAACGCGCTATTAATAAAATTTAAATTTTTAATTAATCAAAATAATCATTCATTTATAATCATTCAAAATAATAACTCTACAATTTTATATCCAAACGCATTCTAGTAGACAATCTTTGAGATATATAGATAAAGGATTACACGAAAACATTAGAGATGAGAATTAATTTTGAGTAGTTTTAAAAGGGGTTTAAAAGAAAAGTTGTACAAAGTTCATGTGTTAGATGAGATTGTTGGTAGATGCAATATTACAAAAAAAAAAAAAACTATGTTTGATTGTAGTTGTTTATAGAGAGGTCGTAGACAAACTCACACGTTTAGATGTAAGTGTTTATGGAGAAAATGGTTAAAAGATTCATGTTTTAATAATTTGTAAAAAAGTTACCATTAAGCACACATTTTGATGTGATTATTTATAAATAGGTTAGCGCACAATCTACATTTCAATGAAATTGTGATTATTTATAATTGTAGACAAACTCACACGGCTGACCATTAAGCCACCATTAAGTGAGCTGCGGTTACAAGTCCGACGGTAGGCTGAAAGAGAATTAGCAGCTACTTATAAGCTACTGACTGATAAGAAAATTTAAATGCAAGTGTAGGAAGAAAAGCGATTGAAGAAGAAGAATGACGACAATGACTCATATAAATAGGTATGTTTCTAATTTCTTTGGTTATGGTTATTCTGCAACAAAAATAGTCACTTTGCTTATTTACGATTTTCGTTTTCGTAAATGTGTTATTAAAAAGGATATAAGATGGACACAAAATATTTTTTATTTATATGTTTTAGTTTTGGAGTGAATTTAGAATACATTGTTATGTAGCATAAATTTATCTAGAATTTATAGGTTGAGTTGTTATAAGGGTAAGTTGTAATTTTCAAAAGTTTTATTTAGTTTTAGTGATCTATATGTCTTTAGCTTTTGTTGTTTTATTTAGTTAAAAGTGTTTTGCATTCTTAATTACTTATTAAATTTTTGGTGGTTTATTAGAATTTAGTAGTTTGAATTGTATTTCTCCTTTACATTTAGAATTGTAAAACTATATACATATATTAAACGTTGAAGCACCAAATTAATTACTAGTTATATATTGTTAAAGGTTACCTCAACAATAAACATATTTATCGATTTCACTTAAAAATGACATTTTTTTTTAGGTTAGACGTTCAAATTTATATCACTTTATGACCTTATAAATTACCCTGATTCCCTTAAATGACTTAAATTATATTGAAATGCAACTTTTCTAATAAATTATCCATATAAATATCAAAAGAAGAGTTACTTTCTTTCTACCTACTTTATTCTTTATTTATTATTTCATTATTACTATTATTCTTCGTACTTTTTTTTTAAGAATTTAATATGAATATATAGTATACATTTTACCTATCTATCTAAAATTAATTTAAATTACACAAATATTCATTTATTTATTTAATACATATTCTAACTTTATAATAATTTGAAGCCTTAGATTTTTCTTTTACTATGTTTAAAGAAAATAAAAATATATTTATAATATTTCATTTAATATCGTCTGTGCATTGGAATCAGAGTTCACATCCACTCTCGTCTACACGACACACTCACATTTTTTGTTAATTGTTATTTTTTTTTTTAATTTGATAATGTCACCCTTACGTCATGCTAACTTATGCAACCACGTTCCCACTGCCTTTTTTTTTTTCTTTTTTTTTTTTCTAGATTGTTTGAAAAATTCTAGCGGTTTCTTCTTGGCTTACTCCTCTTTTGCTTTTGGCCCTAATTCTATTGGCTACTCAAATTCCTCCGGTCAAATATATACTGAAAGCTTTTTTGTTTTGTTAAAATTAAAATTATTTTATTTTCTTGTAACATCAATTCTTTTAGTTAATATTAATAAGTAATAAATTTTTATATATATTATTTTATTTAACTACTCAAATCTAAAAAAATAATTATAAATATAGTTTCATTCAAAACAAATTTAAGAAATTTAATTAATATATTATAATAAAGTACAAAGGATTATATAGGTAAATATTTTAAATTTTGAATACGTTTGTAATTATTTTTTGAAAATAGTACAATTTTTCAATATATATATATATATATATATATATATATATATATATAATGTTTTTTTACACATCAATGTGTGAAGTCATTCTACTTATGCACATATATGTCACAATTTGATATCACATAAATTATTTATATAAAAAGCTAAATTATAAATTTAGTCCATATGGTTTCATGAAAGTCAGAATTTAGTCCCTATGATTTGAAAATATAAACTTTAGTCCCTATGGTTTTAATAAATATAGAATTTCGTCCTTATAGTTTGAAAAAAATATAGAATTTAGTCCATATAGTTTGAAGAAATAGAATTTAGTCTATATGGTTTGATAAAACCTAAAAAATAGTTCATGTTATTTGTAAATCGTATGTGAATTAAGTATGTAAATGTGATGTATGAATTATGAATTTGTTTCCAGTTAATTACTTAATTCACATTCTCATTATAATTATACAAAAAAAAATAAGTAACTTTTACATATTTTATTCACCAACAATTACGAACGACATACTATTTCTTAGATTTTATCAAACCTTTTTAGACTAAATTTTAAATTTTCAAACTATAGGGATTAAATTATAGATTTTTTTCAAACTATAGAGACTAAAGTCTAGATTTTGATGAAATGATAGGAGTTAAAGTCTAGGTTTCATCAAACTATAGCGACTAAATTTATAATTTACCAAAAAAATTAATGTGCACAATATGCATAAGAAAAGTGACCCTACTAATAAATATGTAAAAACTTAAATCAAATTTAATTGAAATTCATTCATATTAATTTAAAAACTTTTCCCTATTTTAATTTATTAAAATAATTTAATGGAATATATTTTCTCCTTTAATTATTTTTCTCTTAAAAGTATTAGACAACATTCAAACTAAGTAAGATTAATGAATGTAGCTTAAAGTTTCAAAAAAGAAACACAAAACCAATGAAGAAATCAAAAGTACAAAAGCAAAAAGGAAAGAAATCTCAAATTGGGGGAGCTACATTGGTAGCTTATGGTGTCTAACCTAACCCCACCACACATCCAATCTCTTTTCATTTTCTCAACCTGCCTTTTCCCTTTTATGCATGGACTTAATTACTATATGCTAATTTTATTTTGGTTTATTTAAGATCTCATCATAATAAATCACAACATATTCTAACAAAAAGAAAAATTTGTCACCATCGTCTAATATAATCTAATATGATATCAAAGTTTATTAAAAAAAATTAAATATGTATTCAATCTAATAAAAAAGTAATGAAGATTCAATCGTGAATTAAAAAAAGAAGCATAATCTTGCGAGTACATGTTGAGAATATCAAATAAGTGAGCTATTTCTCGGATCAAATCCTATTCAACCAAGCCTATTATCACGACAAACTAGAAATTTGGAATTAATTTGGACAGTATTACAATTATTGAGCTTTTTTACTTGCTCAAAGTTCAAACTTTAGGAAAAGGAATGACATGAGTAAACTTTTCTTGTTTAGTCAAACTTTTTTTTCCCAACTTTTGAATTTAATTTGAAAGTTCTAATTACTTCACGATATTATCAACTTATTTAAATATGTGAAGTAATGATATAAGGGGTATGTAAAAGATTTGAGGATCACAAAATATTGATTTATGTGCCTAATTTAGTTGTAAACTATTAGAAAATATAAACCTTGATCGCAAAATTAAGTGACAAAGAAAGAGTAGTTCACTTACTTATAAACGATATATAAGATATTTTTTCACTTTTCTAATGTAAAATAATAGTGTGATCTTTTTTAACATAAATTGTAGTACATGAATAAATAAGTTACCAAAATGATTATATGCTAACTTGATCTTAGTCTTGAATGCATAATAAGCTCTTGTCTACAAAAGTGTTCGACGTTGGCGAGATCAGTTAAAACCACCGTTAATTCAATTAGCCTCTCACATCGGAGATTTTCGTAGGATATGTTCGAGAGTAAATTTCTCACGATGGAATTCAATCATTTTCAATTTATAAAAGTAAAGGAGTTGTCCTTTAATAACTACTTTTATGTCTCGAACAAAGAGTATTTATCTATCTTTTAGGAGAGAAGACTTTCAGGATGTTTGCGCCACCATTAATAAATGAGGAGAATAGGATCAAGAATGATTCTCGGTATTTGGGCAATCGAAAATCATTCCTTCCATAATCACGTTTTCCCAAAATCACATTTTTATTCTTCTCCTAACTACTTTTTATTCTTCCCATTACTAACTTTTTTATTTTTCCCATAGCTATTTATCGCTCACATCATATCCATTATTTTATGTTTCTAATTTATATTCTCTTTCTCCAAAACACAATTAATCATTTTCTTCAAAATCATTCATTTAATCACAAACACAATTAATCATTATCTCTATAATAATCATTTTCTTTTTCATTTTCTCCCAATTTTCATTCATTCCATAATCATTCTCATTCTCTTTGTCCTAAATACACCATTTATGTTTATGATGAGACTATAAATTAATTGTTTAAGAAAAATCAATGATACTTAAACAAGAAGGGCAATACATAAATAAATAGGACATTTGACCCCAACTTTAACTACCAACAACTATAATTATATTTATGGATATAACTTGTCCCGACCGTTTGTAAGAATTCAACTATGAACTTATAGTGAAATGTAATATATTTAAAGAATGAGGATTAAGTTGAGTTAAAAACGCTTAATTGACTTAATTTCCAGTCGTTGTAAAACATGTAGATTTGTAAGTTTGTCTTGTTGACTCATAAAAACAATTGATTGACTCTAGGTGAATTATTAAATTAAACTAGTTCAAATTAATTATTTGATATAATTGATATATTGAATATGGGAAGAATAGTCCATTTGTATGAGATAAGTATAAGGCTAAGATAGATTATTAATATATGAGATATACTCATATTGAATATTTGATTTATGAATATTATATTACGTTTAATTAATTAAATAATTAATTTTCTCTTGAAATTAAATGGATGTCCAAGGTATGTCACCAATGATCCAAGAGATCTTTGGTGTCGGTCACAACCGACACTAAAGGTCTTTGGTGTCGGTCATATTGCGTGATACTAAAGACTTTTGGTGACGTTTTTGCCTGTCACCAAAAGTACCCGTCACTAAATGTCTTTAATGACACCAGTATTGATAACGGTCTTTTGACCGACCCCAAATATTCTTGATGTTGACATATACTCGTCGCTAAAAATCTGGTTTCTACTACTGGATATTAGAAAAGTAGGTACAATTATAAGCTAGTTCTCAAAATACATAGGGTGAGTGTTGTAAGGAACAAAAAGTAATGGTTAAATTACAAATTTAGTTTCTATAATTTTGAAAATCCAGTCTTTAATGTCAATAATTTGAAGAAATAATCTAATCTTTATAATTTAGAGAAGTATAGAATTTAGTCCATGTAGTTTGATTAAAACCTAAACAATATCAAATATTATTTGTAAATCCTAGACGAATTAAGTATATAGATGTAATATTTGATGTATGAATGATGTTTTTTTTTTTTTGTCAAATCAATTATTTATCTCGTACTCGTCTTTAAACACAAAAATAATAATTTGTATATACTTTATTCATCAAAAATTATAAAAGATCATTGATTTTATTAAATTTTAGAAATTAAATTTTAATTTTTTGAAATATTAGATACAAAATTAATAATTTTCGAAAAAGTAATAATTAAATAAGAAATGTGTAGGACCAACGCGTTTTCCCCCTATTTATCCTCCCTCTCCCATTTTCCACCATCACTCTGCAACCTCCAACTTCTGAATTTAAATGGCGTCCTCTCTAAATCTTAGCACTCTACTGGACACATGGTTTCTCCCCCACTCCTGGATTCCGGATCCCCAAACAGACGCTTTCATCCCCTCGTCCAATCCCGCCGCCGCCGTGCCGGAGCCACAGAGGCGTTCCGATATTCCCCCCACCGGAGGGAAGGTCTCCAAGAGGAAGTCTAGAGCCTCAAAACGGAGGAATCACACAACCTTCATCGCCGCCGACCCGGCCAACTTCCGCCACATGGTGCAGCAGGTCACCGGCGGCAGCGGAGGAACTCTGACGACTGTGCCGGTTTTGAAGGCCGATCCTCAGCGGCCCCCTGAGCGCTTCCCCGTTCACACCTCCGCGTTTTTCCAACACGGCTCCGGGAGCGGTTCGGAAATTAGTGGGTCGGGTTTTGAGTATCCGAATAACGCCTCGATCGGGTCCCATTTTGATACGCTATTTTCGTCTTTTCCCACTCTCGAATCTTGGAAGGCAGTCGTGTGATAGTGACGGCCATTGGAGGGGTTGTTTTTTCTTTTCCAAATTAATCAAGAAAAAAAATCTGAAGGAGGTTTGGATTTTGGGGTGATGAAATGAAAGGAGCGAAACATGAGCGGAATACGAGGAAGTAGAGGAAATTGAATAATTTAAAATACGAGGATTGATATTTTAGAGAGAAAATATGTTTGTTTATATATATAAAATTTGATTAAAAACAAACAATAGGTTCAATTTTCTTCTATTTCTCTCTTCCAAATCCAAAAACTCCATTAGTTATAGATCTTTTTATGGACATATGTCGTGTAATGTAATAATGGTAAATTAGTATATATATTAATGCTATTTTTTACTAAAATGTGTACATTTTAATTTCACATTAGTGATATATTGACTTCCGTTCAATAAGAGAATGAAAATCAGGTACTGTTTGATTTATTTAATAGCTTTACTTTATTTTAAAATATATAGTTATAATCACTTTTTAGTTTATTTTTAGATTTTTCTTTCGTTTTGATAATCATTTGATTTTTAAAATTTTAATTTATATTTACTTAATTTCTCTTTGTTTAAGATTAAGTAGCTAAATCCCTCTTATAAACAAAAATAAGTATTTGAAAACATTTATTTTTTTTAACTTTCAAATTGTATGTCCCCGGTGACTTGCCTAGTGACGGGCTAGATCACGGGCGTGATTGTCTATTCTCAAAAAAAAAAAAAAATAATAATAATAATAAAAGAAACTTTCAAATTGTATGTGGGTGGTGTTTAATTTGACAAAATCTGATATTCTCAAACCAAAATCCCCCAAATGGAGTTGGTTTGTATATAAATATTTGTGGCGTTCGTTGGGGTTGGAGTTGTGTCGACCCTAGTTTATAACATTATAATAACATAAAACTTAGAAATAAATAAAAATAAAACAAAATAAAAACTTTCTTTTTTTAATTTTTAAAAATTATAGTTTATTTCTCAATAATGAATTTCTATCTTTAGAAGAAAAAAAATCGTTTACTTGGCTGAATTTTAAAATTAATCAAAAAAAAAAAAAAAAAAAAACTATTTTATTCTATTCTTAAAACTTGACTTTAATTTCCCAATTACCAATAAAAAATTGATGACTAAATAAGAATAGTAATAAGTGAATTAGAATTTAAAAACTTAGTTTTTAAAAACAACGTAGGATTATGAAAAATAAACTTATATATTATAACTTCTTTTCAAAAAAAAATTGAAAGTATTAGAACTCTTATTTTAAAATTTCTCATTATTTCTACATTTCCATTTAAAACTTTATTATTGTTTGTGTTAGAAGGTGTAATTGAGTTAGGTACAACAATACCAATTTATATTATTGTTTTATATTATTTAAAAAAGAAATCTCTATTTGGAGGTTGTGCTCTAATAATTAAAAAATAAAAAGTTAATTTATTAGCTTTTCTTTGTCCATCTTTAGCAATCTTTTTCAAACTTTCCACTGCTTTGGTCCGAATTTCAAACCATTTTTGTTTTTTTTTTTTTTTTTTTTTTTTTTTTTTTTTTTTTCTCAAGGTGCTCCAGAAAGCAAAAAAGGGAGACCAACAGAAGGGTTTTTTTTTTTTTTTTTTTTTTTTGAAGCCACAAAAACTTCATTAAACAATTGATATCAAACCAACACAATCTCCATGATGGCAGATAAAATGCAAAGGGGAGATTTTCCCTCCAAAACGAGTCCACGCTAATAAAACCACTAGGGGCCACCAAACAAAAATTACAATCATCTTGCCAAAGGTTGGCAAGGGAATCGAGCATGGAATTACAAAGTCTACTAACATGTGAAACATCACGCTTCTGTTGATTGGGATGAGTGCAATAATATCGAGAACAATGTTTCCTAATTCAGATACATTTTGGGAAGACGCATTAAGAGGATCAATAACCGCTAAAGTATCAGACTCCACCAAGATGGGGGAATGTCATTCCTATCCAATCTTAGAACCTGGGAAAGGCCCTCATGAACAGCAAGGCCTTCCAAAATCACCACAAAGGACGAGCGGATTCCAGAACGAACTCCTAGAGCAACCGTGATGCTTACAAATCGCGCAAGATCGAACCAACACCCCTCGTCCCTGCCGACGTACTCTGACCAAGTTGTGCGTCCTTATTTAACTTCTAAGATCCTTTTACAGGGGGAGACCAGCACCGGCAGCTTGGTTGCAGACTTATAGAATGGGGCACCTGAGGACCTGCATCAATCATAAAAAGAAGATGTGAGAAAGCTTGATTCGCAAAGTTCAACAGTCTAGCTTTAACATTCGCTCCATCAGAATTTCTAAAACTATTTCGAAAATTCTAGATAGCCCAAATCAAGACAACAACTTTTGGTTTGTCCTCGTAAGACAAAAGGGGAAATCAACCCATCCCAAAACATCTCATCAGATTTCACTTCCCTGGACAAATTAAAAAAAAAAAATCAGTTAGAAAAGGAAGAAATATACTTCCACACCGCAAATGACATCTTGCACTCTTTGAGAAGGTGCAAAAAGGTTTTCGCCCCCGCTACAATAGAGGGGACAAACTTGGGAGTTATCAACACCTTTATTATAAATGTTAGCTTTAGTACTGATGATATTTTTTAGCACGAGCCACGCCCCTACTTTGATTTTGGGCGAGACATAAATAAAAACTTACATAGCTTATATTTATGTAAGTTAGAATAGCATGAGCCATTGCTTTAATGAGAATCTCTTTCATTTCTTTGGATAACATAAGACCTTTCCACCTTTAAAGGAACTTCCCAACTTTCTTAAAAATGTTCTTGAAGATCTTATATTTCCTTCTCTTTGTCTAGGAAGGCATTCCTAAGTAAATGCCTAGATCATTATCGACTTTAACCCCAAGATCATTACTGAGATTTCCTTATGTTAGACCTTCACACCTTTGCTGAAAAGCATGGTGGATTTGTCATAATTTACTAACCGGCTCGACGCTCGACAATATATATCGAGAATGTGCTTAATCACAATGCAATCTGTGTTTTTGGCCCCGAAAAAAGAAGATTATCATAAAAAAAGGGAAAATAGATGGACAATATTCATTGATTCTTAAACAAGAGAAAACGTTATAAGATTCTTCCCTGACCAAAAGCGTCGATAAGCCTTCTGCACATATTAAAAACAAATAAAAAGTTAGCAGATCTTCTTGTCTGAGCCCCTTTTAAGGAACGAAGACATCTTAAGGCTCACCATTGATCAAAATAGAATAGCTTACAGATAAGTTCAGAAGTCAAAATAGAATAGCAATTCCTATCCTTCTTTTTGTGATATATTTCATTTGTTTTCATCATGTTTATGAACCAAAATACTATTTTAATCCTTTGACTTTTATCTTTATTTGATTTTGGTCTCTAGACTTTTACACG
This sequence comes from Cyclanthera cordifolia, assembly GCA_037832605.1. NCBI lineage: Eukaryota > Viridiplantae > Streptophyta > Magnoliopsida > Cucurbitales > Cucurbitaceae > Cyclanthera > Cyclanthera cordifolia. The sequence continues at coordinate 10,879 of JBBMEG010028797.1, forward strand.
TACAATTTTAGTCCTTCAACTATGATTTTGTTCCATTTTGATCCTTAAACTTTCAAATGTCTAATTTAGTCCCTCAACTTTGATTTTGTTTCATTTTAGTCTTTCATATTTAAATTATTAGTTTTCTGTTAAAAAAACACATTTTCTCCTCAATTCTCTTTTTCACTAAACTCTTCTCTGCCTATCTTATTTCAGGGTTTTTTTTTTTATGAAATTTTTTTTAAATGATATTTATATGAGAAGGAACTTTTTTTTGATTTTATCCCGAATATTGGATATTGAAAGATATTGTATTTTTTTAATTTTTCTAATTTATCTTTTACTCTAAATAGAAGGTATGAGAGGTCTTCATTCTCATTCCACTCAGTTTCAGAGTAACTAATTTCAAACAGAGAACCTCTCTAAAAGCTAAGAGCTATTTTCCTTCTCCCAAGCACTTAGTGTAGCAAAGAAGTCATATCCTAGAAGATTGAAAGAGGTTAATCAAGAAGTTCCAGGAAGATAGATCAATCCTACTCAACATTAAGACCCGCCAGAACTGATCAAAGGTGTCAGTCGATGTAAGTTTTCTTTTTTTGAACAATTAGACAATGATCTAAGGTAAATGCATGTAGATTAATATGATTAATCAAGATAATTAAATTGTTCAATTATTGCAAAAAAATTTGTAAGCACACGCTTCCGTCGCGTTAATTACATACTCCTACCTTTAATTGTATGTGAAGTTCTTAGAGTGCAAGCTTTCACTAGAGAAGTTTACTTTCTAGGCCGAGTTGTTTCCAATGTTTTCATTTATATGGATCCTACGAAGATTGGAGCAGTCAGCACCATCTCGAGGCCAGTTTTAGTCACAAATGTAAGAAGCTTCTTAGGTGTGGTAGGGTAGTACCAAAGATTTGTACCAATCTTTTCCAACTTACCGAACCTATGACCAGGTTAATGAGGAAGGATTATGCTTTTGAGTGAACTAACTATAATGAAAGATGCTTTGTGAAGTTGAAAAGAATAGTGGTTTCACTCCCTGTTAGCAATTCTATAGGGGACTAAAGACTTTGTTACCTATAGTAATGCATGCATGAAGGGACATTTTTGTTATGTGTTGATGCATAGAAATAGAGTTATAGCCTACGCCTCTAGATAGTTAAAGACTTACGAGCAGAAATATCCAACTCACGATCTAGAGTTGGTAGTGGTTGGGTTTGCACTTAAGATCTAAAGACCTTATCTATATAGTGAAAAGATTCAGATCTTTACTAATCACAATAGTCTCAAATAAATCATCACCCAAAAAACGTTAACCATTAGATAACGGAGATGGTTGAGGTAAGTGTTATTAAAAGGGGCAGGTGAATTTGGTTATTATTGTTGTATAAGTAGAATAAGATCAAACTCTACAGCGTTGATCTCGTCTCGAGCATCTTTATGCTCAGAGTTAGAGTGAGCAGAAAGTATAGCTCTTATTAGGCAGGTTACCACCATGGTAGCTCAAATGAGAGTCTAACATATTATAAGATGGTGTATTATTACGGGTCAATCGAGTGATAAGGCATTAAAAGAAATTGTAGAAAAGTTATAATGTTGGAAACATAGTGATTTCTTATTGGCAAACGATGGTAGTTTGACATTTAGAGGTCAATTGTGTGTTCTAGAGAATGTATAGAACTGCGATTAGTTATTGACAGAGGCTTACAATTCACAAATTTCTTATCACCCAGAAGAAATCAAGATGTACCATAGTCTAAAGCAGATAGTAGTGGAACAATATCAAGAAATATATAGTAAAGCATGTTAGCTAATGTCTTACTTGTCAACCAGTGAAAGCATGAAAAGAGAAACCAGCAGGTTTGTTACAATCATTCAGTGTTCTACAATGTTATTTGGATGAGGTATGGATAGACTTCATTTATGGATTGCAATGAAATTTAGGAGATATACTTCGCTATAGGTCATAGTGGACCAATTGACCATAAGTGTACATTTCATTCCAGTATACTTGATTATACTATAAAGACGCGAACACAATTGCACTTGGAAGAGGTAGTCAAATATCATGGCATGCCAGCCAAGATTGTGTTAGACAAAGATGCTCATCTCACTGCATTTTTTTTTTTAAAGCCTTTCAGGAAGCTTTAAGCTTAAAGTATTGTTTCAATATAGCGTTTCACCTACTGACAGATGATCAAACAAAGTGCCTTAACCAGATTCTCGAGGATATGGTGAGAGTCTATGTACTAGATTTTAAAGAGAATTCAAATACAAATTTGCTATTGACAGAGTTTACTTACAACAAAAGTTACCAGTCTAATAAACAAATGGCCTCGTTTTAGGCCCTGAATTATAAACATTACAGGTCTGCAGTTTATTAGGATAAGGTTGGAGAAAGAAAGCTTTTAGGCTCTGAGTTCCTTTTAGATAACAAATGAATACAGTGTAGACTTAGACTGTTAGTTACAAAGTCGTCCTTCAAACATATGGATACATATCTTGTCTTAGGCATGCATAGGCGTACTCTCTTGGGTCAGAGAGTAAGTCTTCTACTGACACAGTGAGCAGTTGCATGCATTGTAAGTAGAAACATATTAGGCTTATGCAGATAGCTCTATTTGATATTGTAGCATTTGCCCATCATTCCTATATTGTGTTGGGCAAGGTTTAGTCTTCTTAGTTTCATGATGTAGCTATTTAGTTTGAGCTAAAGTTTAGGACCTAGGTGATATGGATTGCTCTAGATGTGAGCTAAGAGGACTAGGTCCCAAGTGATGGGTTGATTGTTGTGATTTAATGTGGTTGGTTGTGTTGTTGATGGGTTGAGTGGTATTTTATATAGATATTGTATGTTTAGCTGCTTGTTACAATGTGTTGGTGGTGTATGTTGTACTCAATTTATGGAAGTTCTTACTAAGTATTTCCAATGCCATTCTTTATCTAAACAATGTTTCAAATACTTGATTTTATCAAGATGGTTGAGGTGAAGAGAATGAGAAGCTGATCATGGACTTAGCTAATGATTAAAGTCACATTCTTTATTCCACATTATTTTACTGAACTCTATTTATTTATTTATTCTACTACTTAATGAATGTTTTGAAGGGATCCTCAGATGGTTTATGTTTTCTAATTATTTCTACAAGTATTTTTATTGATTATTCATGGTGGAATATTTTCTTACAAGTTTGAACAAAATGAAATGCATGGTTGGATTTTGTTTGATACTTAGTGTTATTTCATTTATATTTTGAATCATGGGTGAGTAAAGTTCTAGTTTTAGGACTTTTTTAGAGTTCAGTCTTTATAAGATCGTTAGTTTAGATTCTTATAAGATCAATCGAGTCTTTACATCGTCAATCTCTCACTGTCGAGCCATGACCCCCTCCCCTTCCTTCCCCCCAGGTTGAGTAACCGGTTATTGATTCTAAAGAGTTAGATTGATTTGAAAAATCAAATTTGTTGTGCTTAACTCACATTAAATTGAAAATTAAGAAGCCTAGTCCAATTAAAAGAAACTTAATTGATAAACCTTACACTTATCAGTATCTCATTTGGATATGAATACAATTCGTCAAGATGGGGAACTCAACCCTACACACTTGAAGGTCAAGAAACTCAACTCATTTGTGAGATTTTCCCAAAGTGTGACACCTCTTTCAAAAGTGTAATCGAACATTACACATTAAGTGGGTGTTTTGGAACAAAGAGAATAAAAATGATTACAGAGAGAATGAAATTGTGTGGAGAATATAAAGGAGAATGATTATTGGGGAGAATAATTTTCTGTATTTGGAGTGAAGATTACATTAATTATGTGGATAATCATTTCTTAAATTTGAGACGAAGAGAATAAGTGATGGAAAAAAAAATAAAAAATAGTTATATAAAAAGAATAAAAAGGTTAATATGAGCAAATGAAATTACGGAGAGGATGATTCAAATTAACACCAAGAATTAATCATCATCTTTTCAATTCACCTCATTCCACCTCCCTCTTTACATATGAAACACACCCTAAATGAGTTTATATTTCATTTAAATCTAAGCGAAAAAAGCAATTCTAAAGAAATTCAAGAAATATATAAGAGTTGTTTTCTCTCTGCTCGAGAGATATAACTTGAGCGTCAAAGTGTTGATTGATTTGTTCTCTATTATTTATGTCCCTTTCCTCCTTAGTTAACATAAATTCATGGTTGATTCCAATCTCCTGAAATTTAGTATCAATAACACATTTCCTATAATCTTTTGTTACCCAAAATATTAAATAAAACATAGAAATGATATTATACCCCAACTTATATATAATTGTATTTCAAAAATATAATTCCAATGTCAAGGTGACGTGTTACATACGTGAAGGCAAGGCAAGCGGCTAATTTCTTCAAAACTTCCCATTAAAAGACCTTTTAATATTTAATAAAATAATAATAACATAAGCCCAAGTTGAACAGATTATATATAATTATTTTTTAATCTTTGAATAGTGGAATCGTACATTCTTGAGAACGTTTTTTTCTCACATATGAAAAGTCTCAACTCCACTACAATAAAGGAAATTAACAAAATATTTCTCTATCGAGCCATTCTTTAATACCAATCCTTCTCAAGAACTTAACACATAAGTTTCTAAATCCTATTTTCTAACTAACAAGCTTGGGTAACCCCTTCCAATCGTGTACAATCCAACCAATTCTTCCTTCGACTGCTTCGGACTTTGAGAGATGTATTTTGCATTCAACTTCCAACAACTTATGCGAGGGGCCACACAATTTCTTCACCGCAACCTGCTGCCTGGGCACGATAGCCCTTGACGAACCTAAAAAAAACACCAAATGAGTGTTAGTAGTCTTAACTCCCAGTATCTATTATCATTGATGCTCGAATCCTCGAAGTGAATGATTGGATTTTGGATTCAATGAGAGGAGAGGAAGTGAAGGAAGAAGAGAAAGTTGAGTGATTCAAGGGTACGAAGTAAGCACATACTTGTTCAAAGATTAGAGTTTTCGAGTAGATATTACAAAAATCTTATTTGAGAATTGTTTTTTTATGAGAGGAGATGTTTATTTTCTATTAATTGTTTTTTTATTGTAATTATTCTATATTTGTACTCATTAATAAATTTAATGTATTTTATTTTATATTATATGATTTAATGAACAAAATAAGTATCATATGTGTGTAACTAAATGTCTAATTTTTAATCTAATTTTTAAAATTTAGTAATTATTAAACTACTCATAAATTTAAATTATATAGTTGAACATTTAAAATTTTACATTTGAATAAACGTCTAGTATATCAAAATTAAAACAATAATCTTTCTCATTTTTTTAATTTTTATCTTTTTGATTAAATTTATATTTTAAAAATCTAATTTATAAAATATGAATATTATTAACTTAATCAAAATCCTAAATATAAATGGTTCATCAACACCAATCATTTTTTTTTTAATCATTTTTTTAGCACAAGAATTAGAGAGCATTCAAACTAGAAAATACATTCACTATTTTCAATGGACACGTACGAAAGAATTAATGTTAGATTGATTGGATCATTAGTAGGTGAATATGAAACAAAATAAAAATATATATATACACACATATATTTATTTATTTATATTTTTAATTCAATATCTATGATTAAATTAATGTTTTTTAAACATTAAAATTTTAATTTCTAATTTATCAACCAATTAATAAGTTCTATTAATCACAAAGATAAAAGTTAAATTTGAAGGAAAAAAAAGTTTAGAATTAGAAAAAAAATTAAAAAGAGTTGGAAAAGTAGATGAAGTTTGATGTAGGACATGTTTGTCCCACGTGTGTATTTAACACGTGTTAATGATTTTCATTAAATTGAATTTGGGACGCGTGTTTTCTTCCTCCATAAATCGAGTTTCATTAAATTCATTTTGTTAGCCTTAAACAGAGTTTTTTCTCTCTCTTTCTCTCATTTCACGTGTTTCGTCCCTCTTTTCTTCTATGGTGATCTTCGATTTGCTTCTCCATTCATTCCGATTTCATTTTCTTTTCAATTTTTTGGCTTTATTAATTTTTTTTTTTGCAAAATTTCGCATCAATTAACATATGGTTTGTGATGTTTCTGTTACTTTTGAATAATTCGTTCTTCCCCTTTAGGTTCGCTCTAACTTCGAATTTTACTCCTTGGTCTACAGATCTGAGACCCATGCCGCCGATTCAGCCGAGTCTTCTTTGTTAGGGCATGCATGTGCTAAAAATGACATTATTTCTCTGTTTAAAATTCGTTCTTAAAGCCGACATCAAGATGAGCGAGGCTTTGAATCGGCTTGGTGAGGGAATCAGATCTAAAGTGGTAAGTATTCTAACCCTAATCCCAAGCCGATGATGTCTTATATATATATATATATATATATATATATATATATATATATATTAGTTCTTTGTTTGTTCTTTTGTTCTTTTGTTCTTTGTTATTGCTTTTTCTTTTTTTTTTTTTTTTTTTTAATGATAATCGCTTAAACCACTTTTTTTTTAATCTTTGAGAGAATGATATGTACTTTATTATTTATTTTATAATCAGGTAATTTTTTTCCCTTCACCTGTCTCACACTAACCCAACTTAAACTACATCAACCCAATAGATTTTATCCTGTTTAGATGTTAATGTTGTCCGATTTGAATACTACTCTCCCTAAATTGATTTTACACCTCATTCAATTGATTGTAAGTGTTAATTTAATTCTACTCAACTGCACCCTCGTTGCCTTCTGTGTTTAAATTTTGATGGTGTTGCTTCATTTTGACGTACTTTTGGACATTGTTAAGTTGTAGTGAGTTCTAAACTTATTTCAATTTTTTTTTTTTTTATTTGTTACATTGAAAGAAGTTAACATTATAATGAACTTTGCTTTCAATTTTGATATGTTGCTTGTGTTTCGTGTTCATTGTATCCGACAAATTCTTAACCTATTTCTTATCCTGCAAGTTCTTAAAATTATTTCAATGTTATATACATATATATCTCAATATCCTCCTTTTAACATGTTCTTATTTGTAATCGATTTTGCTTTAGTTTTTTCACTTTCTTGTTCGTTATTTTTTTTTTTACATGCTTAGTTCGAATCTCATCTATTTCAAAAAAAAAAAAGTCCGAATCTCATCCTCATGCTATGTTATTAATTTTAATTTGTCACTTTTTTATTTTTTTCACATTTCTTAGCTCTGTTATGTTAGTTGGTTTTAGGTTATTAATTTACGTACTCGTTTTGAGTTGTAATCAATCTTATTTTAGGTTTTTATTTTTGTCGTTGGTTTAATTTTTTTATATGCTTTGTTGGAATTTCGTGCTATGTTTGTTAACTTGTTTTATGTTTCTATTCTAATTGTCGGTTCACTTTTTAAAAAAAACAAACTATCGGATAAAATGCAGTTGATCTCGTTTGAGAAATGAAAATTGCTTTCATCCTTGGGGATTTTTACGATCTGTGTTTCTTATTTTAGTTGTTTATAATAAACTAACTATATATTAACCTAATAATAAATTCACTTCGTAATATATAATTAGGTTGATAGTGCGATCTTGTGCAGTGATTATTTAGGGTATTGTCGAATTTCAGACAGTTAGAGGTTCGTTTTATTTTGTATATTTGTTCAATAAAAATTAATATGTTATTTTATTTGTAGTTTCGATGTTGCTATTTCCATTTTAAATATTATTTTTGTTATATTTGTTTATTGTATTTTCTTTGTTTGTATGTATTTGTTATGCTATTACGTTGTAAACGAACTCTGGTAACATATTTTTTATGTATAAATTGATAGTTATTTCGGTCATGTGCGCTATTTGATTCATATCTATTTTCCTTAAGATACAATAGTTTGTTTAATATATCCAAAATATATTTTTGAACCAAAGTATATAAAATTTGATTAAAAAATAACAATCTAAAGATTTATTAAATAACGACAAAAAATAACCTATCTAAATAAATATTCTATAATAAAAGTTGAAAAATCTTATCATTGTTGTGTTAAAAAAATTTCTTTTAACTTTAATTTTTATAATTTAAAATATATTTATAAAAAAATATATAATATTAACAATAATCTTATTATTATTATTATCATATACAATATATTCGTATAATTATATTAATTTAAGTTTTAAAATAAAATTAAAAGAGGCAAAGTAATATTTAACATTAATTGCTAATTCTTCTCAACTTAGTTTATATATTATTAGTTTATTTCGGCTATATTTACTTTAACACCTGTGTAAGAGAGAAAACTTGCTAAATATAGAAATTGTGAGAAATTATTGCAAACATATACTAAAAAAAAAAAACATTACAGTTTACATTTCTAATAAAAATAATTCAATATATTATTAAGCTTAACTAATGTTTATTTTATATATAGAAATGTAAAATATAGATATTGTTAAGGAAATTTCAATTTCACAAAATTAATTGGTAGTTTATGATTCAAAATTTGTTAAATAGATTCTAAACTATGGAAAAAGTAAATTTTGAATAAATAAATTTATTTGTAAACAATTTTTGAATAAAATTGGATCACACTCATTTAAAAATATAGTTAGGTGAATCAAGGTTTCGTAAAATTTTAATTTCACAAAGTTAGTTGGTAGTTTAGAATTCTATCCATAATGTTGGAAAAATGAGTTTAGTAGACTAATTTAAATTTTGTAAATGAATTCTAACTATGAAAAAGCAAATTTAAAATTTTAATTTAAAACCTATAAATAAAAGTTGGGTAATGAAAAAAAAAATTATATCTATAAAAGAGTGAAAATATTACAAACTACTAACCAATTATAAGTTTTATTACTCATTTTAGGTGTATTTAGTGGTTGTTTATTTGAATTGTAGTTGTAGAAATAACGTACTAAGTTCAAGATTTGCTCATTCTAGATTATGGATGCAGATCAACTAATAACATTGTTGACGATACTTGACACGTGGCAAAATCAATTTGTTTTATTAGCGAACCTAATCCTCAACTATAATCCTAGGAAGAAAAACTACAACTCATTATTTAAACATCATTTTTGACAAATGACATTTTCCAACTGATAAGAGAGTGACACAGCTTGTCTGAGACAACAAGAATGGATCGTAAATGTTTTCGAATCCTATGCGACATGCTTACGACGCACGATGGTCTTAAAGGTACCGAATGCATAGATGCTAACGAAATGGTAGCAATGTTTCTGCACATATGTGCACATGATGTTAAAAACCGCGTCATTCGACAAATTTTCACTAGATTCAGCGAGACAATGTCACGACACTTTCATAACGTTCTACCTGCTGTAATCCGTTGGACAATAGTCTTACTAATTGTGAATAAAACTTAACAAAACGTGTAATAGACCAAGATATCATTACCTTTGTGATGCGGGTTATCCAAATGCAGAAGGATTTTTAGCACCTTATAGAGGCGAGCGATATCATCTTTCAGACTGGATGGGAACAAATTCGCCAAAAAATATAATATAAAGAGTTTTTGGTGCTCTAAAAAATTGTTGGGTCATCTACGAAACAATTCGTTTTATCCACTTATTCAAATTGACTCGAACCATAAACTTTTAAAATGAATCAAATATAGTTAACCAACTGATCTATTTAATTTATTTATTTATAAATTGTATATATTTTATTTATCTATATTTACTTTACTTCAATATTTAATGTATTTTTTATCAAATATCTAGTTATTTAAATCATATTTGTAATTATTTATATATATGTATTATCATAAATATGTATTTGATCTTTTTGATTATTGTTAGTTTAATCAATTATTTTACTTTATTTGATAATAAAAAAAAAATATATGTTTCTTCTATTTTCATAATTATTTTCAAGCTGTAGTTAAAAATTTTGGAAAAAGAAATTCATACTTTATATCACGTCCTTTAAAAAAATTTGCAATTGTTTTGATTATAACAAATTTTAAATTTCATAAATAATAATAAAATGTAAATAAATTTTAAATATGTTATTATGTAAATTAAAAAAATGTATTTAATAAAATAAGAAATGAAACTTTGAAATGTTAATTTAAAAAAAAACAAACATGAAAATATTAACGAAATATTCAATTAAAAATATTATTTATTAATTATTTTACTTTTTATAAAAAAACAATCTATTTTTTTTAAGTCACATCACATCCCATAAATTAATTTTATCCCACCCAAACCCACCACCACAAACAACATTTTATTAACACTTCTTATGCTAACTCACCACCTCAAACGCCATCTTCCTAATACTTTTCATCTCATCCCATCCCAACCAGCTCTATCCAAACGTGCCCATAAAATTTAATTTGAAGTTTGATAAGATGTTGGAGGAAGAGTTGAGAAGCCGTTGAAGAGGAGCATATAAATTTCGATGGACTAAAAACAAACAAGGAGTTGAAAAATCACTCCTCTTCCTCTCATCTTCCTCTCTGCCAAATTCAATCACCCCAATGAGATGAAGCATACTATAAATGATACATATGCACATACAAACACATAAAATTAAGAACCAAAATGAAGAATGAATCAACTACTAAAGGCCATGTTCCCAACAAATATTCCAAAAATCACAAAAATAAACTATTGAAGCACATACTTGAGAGAGAGAGAGAGAGAGAGAGAGAGAAGAGAAGAGAAGACCCATTACCACTAGATAAAACTCCCTCATTAGACTTGTAACTAGTACATCTTTTTCAGTCGCATCTCAAAGGTTCCATATTTGTTGAAGAAAGAAAAGACTTGAAGCGAGAAGGTCCAAACGAAGGCGTCGAACCGATCTCGTTCAATTTCACCATTGTTTATTAAATCAATGTCGCAATTCTTAACACAAGGAACCATATTTCTTGGAGCTGTCTTACAACGGTGCAAGCGCAAACACTGGATAATTGAAATTTTGCAATGCTAAGCAAAGCAATCAACTTTCAGCCTTGATCTCTCACACACACACACCATTTCTCATTTTCTTTGTGTTCCATAAACAAATAACATTCTCCACGTTGCTGGGATTAAGAAGTAATTATTCATCAAAGTTGTTATTTGTACTATTTCTGAAAACTTATCCTGCAAGAAATGATGAATTATTATTCTAGATTTGACCATATAATAGTAAGTCATATATCCGATTCCGATCCCAATGACAAATGAAGCTTTTACCTATGGTGTAATGATCTCTCTGTGAGCTTTAAAGGACAGGATGACATTCCATGCCAAGGCAAGGACATTAGCAGCAAGAACCTGAAATTCATTTCATACTGAATTAATTATGCATTTTTTCTTCCAATTTGGATGACAGATTTTGTGTATGAAAGACATGGTTTTCAGTATATATCTCGGGTTATTATCGTGTACATTAACACGAAATTTACCAATGGTTCGCATCAGGGTTTCCTATTTTTTAATGTTGTAATCATTTGGCAAGAAACCCAATTTACAGTAGAACCAGAAATCAAAGGCAATTTGATATCTTAACTACTTTTAATTTTTTCTAAAATTTTTAACAAATATTTATACATAAAACACTGAATGGTAATTTGAAAACCTATATGAGATGTGGCAGGATGGCATGGTTATATGTTGTTAGCCTACTTCACTGGATGTTTGGGCCACCGGCTATAATAAATGGTGAATTAGCTCATAACTCTTCATTTCAACTATAGAAACCCTCTAACCTGTTATAATAATTCATGCTCAACTTGAGGCTATTATAATCTAGACATCCAACATATGTTATTATAACCCAACTAAACCATTACCCCGAATGCATCCTTAGAGTCAGGAACTTACAAATACTTGGGGGGTTTTGGATTTGGAGCGGAAGAGGATGAATTAAACCCCTTGTTTGTTATTAGTACATCACAAAATCTCCCCCACTCCTTCTCAACCTCTCTTCAACATCTCATCAAACCTCGAATCAAAATTTGTATCAAATTTCATCTAAGATAAGCATCTTCTCTCCTAAACACAAATCCCAAAAAAAAATTTTCCAACCTCTAATCTCTAAAACACTAATCCCCAAACAAATACTTCATATCCCCAAATCACTCAATTTCCTTTTCTTCTGATAGGATCCAAGATAAGGTGGTTATACACCAAATTTGATCTTTGACTCATATGAGTGAGCGGCCATTGATAGAATCTATCAATTGGTATCAGAGCCACGATTCGTGGGGACTCTTAACATGGACCAAGTTTGGATAGAGCGTTTAATGGCA
>JBBMEG010028808.1:0-23107 GCA_037832605.1 Cyclanthera cordifolia
TACTTTGGACTTGGTCGACTTATCCACAGGAAAGTCCTAACCTCCACGACTAACCCACCTGGGTTAGCCTACTCGACAGTCCTTCCTAGAGGTCAGCTTTTTGGACTCGATCAATCCTTACGAGTCCTCACCTCCACGACCAAACCACTCGGGTTGACCTACTCGTTGTAACCAGGGACGCCATGGGTGCACCGTCCGCCTGCGTTACTTGGACTCGGTCGACTCCTAGGGGAGAATCCTGACCTCCACGACCAACCCACTCGGGGCTGACATACTTGTTGTAACGGGGGACGCCACGGGGTGCAACGCCTCTAAACGTTACTTGGACTCGGTCGACTCGTCCACAGTAGACTTTTAACCTCCACGACCAACCCAATCGGGTTGACCTACTCGTTGTAACCGGGGACGCTACAAGGTGCAACTCCTCCATACGTTACTTGGGCTTGGTCGACTTTAGGGAGTCCAAACCTCCATGATCAGCTCACTCCGACTGACCTACTCATTGCCCGACCCAAAGAGGGTGAGGCTGCAAGGGCCGACCCCAGGGGGTCCAGGCCTTCCTTAGCCAACCTCCAAATGAGTCGGACTTGCTTGGCCGATCCCCGTGGGGTTGTGGCCTCCATTTGGCTGACCTTCAAGGGGTCGAAAATGGCGAGGGCGACCCCTAGGGGGTCGGAAAAGGCGTGGCCAACCCCCGAGGGGTTGGAAAAGGTATTGGCCGACCCCCAAGGGGTCAGAAAAGGTGTTGGTCGGCCCCTGAGGGGTCGGAAAGGGTGTTGGCCGATCCCCGGGGGGTTGCCGTTAGACTTGGCCGACCTCGTGGGGGTCGAGGCCTCCACTTGGGCGACTCTTGGGGGGCCGACATTGGCTTGTTTGTCTTTCGTGTGGGTCACAACCTCTTTCGAGTCTTTCAAGATATTTTTGCTTACAACATTACCCCCCCACTCTTCATTTCCGAGCTTGCCGGATTTTGGAGAGTAGTTTAACCAATTGCTTTCTTCAAAGTTTCGGGATTCCAAAGAGCTATGTCATTGTACTTTATGGAAGTATTTTTTTCTGAAAATTACTTAGGCCATATTCTTTTTCCATGAATATCTTTTCCTAAATAATATCCAAAAAATAAAAGTTTTAAGGTTATGGGAAATATTTATTCTAAGAATAATTATATTATAATGGTCATATTCTTATTTCCAAGATAATATTTTAATCCAATGAAAAAATCGATCTCTCTTTTTAGGAAAATATTTATCCCTTAGAGATTTTCCATGACCTTACTTTTCCATAAAAACTCCCTTCCAAAACTACACCCTCCTTTTTTTACTCTACTTCGGCCGAAAATTGCCTCTCACTAGGCTAGGATTTTCGATTTTTTCAAAGCGTGAGAGGAGACTTGCATTGCATTTTGGACATTTGGAAAGCATCTGTCGCACTCCACTTTTTTGGTATGTACCTTCCTTTTTCCGACTCCACCTTTACTCAGGCACATTTTCCGATTTTTGCCATTTACTCATGTATGTCCGAATTTTTGGATTGTTTAGGCTCTTTTTTCAAAGACTTACCCGTTAGAGTACTTTTCCGAAATTGTAGGCTATTTAGGCATTTTTATAAAAGCTTTTCCCGTTTAAGTTCCTCTTTTGACAGTGGTAGGTTACTTAGGCACTTTTATGAAAGTCTTGCCTTTTTTACCACTTTTTGAAACTTTTAGGCTACTTAGGCACTCTTTGTAAAAGTTTGGCCTTTTTCACCGCTTTTCGAAACTTTTAGGCTACTTAGGCACTTTTTGTATAAGTCTCGCCTTTTTCACTTCTTTTCGAAACTTTTAGGCTACTTAGGCACTTTTTGTAAAAGTCTCGCCCGTTTAGCAGTTTTTCGAACTTCGTAGGTTACTTTAGGCTCTTTTAGTTAGATACTTGGCTTTTTTCTAACTTCTTTGCTTACAGACTACTCATTACTTTGGCCGCTATGGACCTTCGTCTGACTATAAGACCGAATCCCTGCACCTTCAGGCTTCCTCTTCGCTGAAGAGGACTCGGCGGAGAGCCTAGGCGATGGGGTCGGGATCTCAAATGGCTGCGTGCATTTTAACTCAAGAAGACTTTGATCACCTTAGGACCCAGTTCTCATCCCTGCCGAGATCACCCTTTGGCTTCTGCTAGCTTCGAAGATATATGCCCGTCCTCCTCCGGACGAGGTGGCCCTTTACACCACCATGTTCGACAGAGGAGTTCGGCTTCCCCTTATACCGTCTCTTCAAGAGTTCTTTGGCTGCGTTGGCTCCGATGCAGCAGGCTCCCAACGCTTGGAATGTCTTCTTCGGCGTTCATAGTCTTTGGGTATACACCGCCTCCGAGGGTCCCTTTAGCGTTAGAGAGCTTCTCTCACTTTATTGCTTCTGTCAGCATCCCGACGTTAACGTAGGCTGCTACCTTACCCCTAGAAGAAAATTTTTTCCTTTGGTGGCGTGCCCCAATTTTCAGAAGGGGTGGAAAGAGCGCTGGTTCTTGCTGGAGGATCTTGGGCAGCTTCAAGTGCCGATGCTGCGCTGGTAATTCCCGCTGCCTTCAGGACATATGGTACACTTTCTTTCGCCTTGGCTTATCTATCTTTTGGCACCGTACTAACATTTTTATGTTGTTTACAGTGCAAAGGAAGCTAAATCCTCGCTCCCGGGTAATGAAGTTTTACGAGATCGTCATGATCTATCTCGAGGAGATCACTCGCAACGTGCAGTACCTGACCACGAACTCGTTGGCGCTTTACAACCTCCTTCCAGATTCGGCAGTGCCAGCTGATTCTAACTCAGAGTCACCTGTCCCGCAAGAGGGATCCGCTCCAGGTATGCAGCTTACTTTTTCTTCTAACTTAGCATGCTTTGAATACTAGAAATATAAGTTAACACCTTTTACCGTGTTCAATCGCCATGTACTACGAGCCTTTTCTGAGGCGCGCCTTTGATGCTTTGACGTGGCAAACATCTCACCCCCCTGCTAGGCCTCCAACCGACGATACGGTGGACCTTACTTCGAAGAGCTACTCTCTTCCACCTAGTGACGATGGACACCTTCCTTTTCCTGAAGTCCCAGAGGACTTTGATGTTGGGTCGGACCCGGAGTTTGATGGACCCAGCCTTGGATTTGACCATGTCCCTTCTCCGGTTCAGACCAACTCGGGCAGGCCTTAGACGCATTTACACAGCCTTCCCCCTGGGTTCTACTCGTACCTTCTGTTAGGACTGCACCGTCTACTTTGGACCTGCTCGAGAAGAAGACTTTGGCCTATAACTTATGGAGTGAAGTAGGGTCTTCTTCAGCTACCCTTCCCTTAGGAGATGCCTCCCAGGTCCTGAAAGAAGGGACTCGCCTGATGCACGAGGTATGATGGCCCTACCTTTTATAGTTATACACTAACTTGAGTACATAGGCTAACTTGTTACCTTGGTCTCTTTTTGCATGCATTCTTGCACTTTGCCTCAGCTTCTCGTCACCTCTCTGAAGACTTGCGTCACGCCCGCTCTTCCTTGTCTACTAGTACTGACAAGCTTAACTAGGAACTGGCATAGGCTCAAGAAGCTCAGCGAGTCGCCGAGGCTGCCTTAGCCAACTCTCGTACTTCCACCGAAAAGGCCTGGAGTTTAGCTGCCCGCGCGCGCCAAGATGACTTGTCCACAATTGCCCGCCTTCGACGAGAGTTGGCTTCTACTGAAGGGAAGTTGAAGAATGCTACCTATCTGGCTAACCTTGTGAAAGGTTCTCTTGCATTCGTAATTCTGGAAAATAACACCGGCGAGGCTGCAATTGGCTGGGCATTGGACCGAATCCAATAGGGGGTTAGCTATGGCAACCTCCTTCCTCTCTTTCGGTCTATTTGTTCCACTACTGTAGAAAGAGTCCCGACCCCTCCTTGCCAGCCTGCGAGTCCGGTCTTCCAAGTGACCCAGCCTAAGCCGCTTGCTACGACTCCTACATCTTTCAAGGCGTGCCTGAAAGAAGTCAGGCTCTTCCAACTAGGACAACACCCTCCCAAGCCGGACCTAACCGACCCTCTTCCAGCAGGCGCAGCTCTAGGGGGTCTTGATGACTTTTAATTTGCTTTCCACTTTACTTTGCAGTCTTTACTTTGCAGTCTTTACTTTTTCCTCTAAGTTGTAACCCAGGAACTTTTTACTTTGAAAGAAATGGTGAACTTTTTTTCTGATGAACTTTTTCCTTGCTTTCTTCTCTATCTCGTATACCCTCAATTTAAGTTTATGAAAATAAAATCAATATACTTAAATTAAGATGGACATAATGAGAAAATAGCACTTTTATTCATTAACAATTTGAAATACAGTCTACTGAAAGTACTTTTTCAAGTGTTTAAACGCTCCAAACATGGAGGATCTCATTGTTGTAGGCGAAATTGTTGTTGCCTTGGAAATTTCGTGCAGCAGCCTTGTGAGGATGCTAGACTCGTCTATGATCTTTACCAGCACGGTCTTGTCCGCTTTAGTCTCGCAGGCGACCTTGGCACTTTGGGACCTGAGTACTTGTTTGACTTGTACCCCCACAGGTGTTGTTCCTTGGACAGTCTTACCTGGAACATGTCCTATTTCAACAACCTTTTATTTTAGTGACCCTTTACCATGCCTCGTAGGGCTGTGTGGTAGCAATTCCTTGAGGACAACTATTCTCTTTTGACTTGCCCCATCTCCATAGGAGTAGGGAACTTCATCACCTGGTGGTAAGTTGATGTCACCTCTCTCAGTCCATGAATCGTGGGTCTTCCCAGTATTGCATTATAGGCGGAGTTGTCATTGACCACCAAGAAATTGACGAAGTGCAGGACGACATTGTCCCCTTCGCCGAAGGTCACTAGGAGCTCAACTGACCCTTCAGGATGCTCCCGCCAAACCCGACTAGGGGTGTCGAGCTCGGCTTGAGCCTTTCCCTTCCTTCTTAACTTCATGGCCTAGTAAGCTTTCAGCGACAGCACATCCGTCGAACTGCCTCCGTCGATGAAGATCCTTCTGACGCGAGTGTTGGATATGGTCAGGAACACCACTAAGGCATTATTATGCGGCTGGTGTAGTGCTGCAGCCTCAGTAGTGGTGAAGGCAGTTGCTTACTACTGCTTCCATTATTTGCACTTCTTAGCCCTTTAGTGCGCTCCTAGCCTGCCTCACATTGTCATTCCGTCTCCGGTTGGACTCCTCTCCAGTCGGTCCTCTGATGATTATTCTGATCTCTGGCCGCAGTGGTGACTTGTTGCCTTCCTTATTCTTGCTAGGCGATTGTCGTCTTCCCACCGTCATCTACGTATCCGTCTAGTCGACCTCTGTGAATAAGGAACACTGTGGACTCTTTCCGCTCATAGCAGTCCGAAGTAGCGTGGCCATTTCAGCTCCTCCTTATCTTGAATCTCTATCAAGATATGTTCGATGGGAACCGTCATTAGAGTGTACTTCTCGAACCGGCTATGGGGTACCCCTGGTCGTTCGGTCTTCTCTTTTTTCACTGGGCGCTCTTCCGCCCTTCGCTTTCGTGACTCCTTGTAGTCAACCTCGCGATGGCTGAGTGACTTCTTGCACTCTGGAATGGAGTTTCTTCCTTCCGTGCCTCCTCGAGAATTGACTAGTTCCCCGATACTCTTGTATTTTTGCGCTCTGGTTAGGAGCTCGACATACGTGAGTGGAGCTCTTTTTCCCAGCAACCACAAGAACTTTTCATCCCTAAGTTCGGCCACGATCGCTGCGAGAGCCGTGCTGTCGGAGTACCCTTCAATTTGCAACGCCTCGTTGTTGAAGCAGGCAATGTACTCCCGAAGAGTCTCATGACTCCTTTGCCTCACGGTTAGTAGATGGGTGACCGGTTTTTTCTGATCTTACCCTCCTAAGAATTGGGTGACGAAAGCTCTGGCCAGCTCTCTAAAGAAGGCAACGGACTTACGCTTTAGCTGACTAAACCATATTCGAGCTGGTCCCGCGAGCGTTAATGAGAACGCTCGGCACTTGATAGGAATCCAAGTGTTCTAGAGGATCCGTAGATCCACCATATTCCTTGATTGTAGGTAGCTTGAATTTTGTAGGGACGGACTCCATCACGATCTCGTTGGTGAAGGGAGGATCGACCTGGTCGACCAAGCTATTAAGGTCCAGTCTGTCCTAGTCTTGAGCCTTCTTCATGTTCCCTAACTGGTTTTGGAGGAGACGAAGTTGGGCCAACCAAGGTTGTGTCTCGACTCTATCACCCTTTGCCTCTCTTCGACGTTGGTTGAGCACCTTCATGAGATTCGCTCCCAAGTCTGATCCCGCCATACGGGCACTTGGAGTTTTTGAGGGATAGCGGGTGGATGACCCTTTCGTGGTACTCCTTGGCTAACTACTTTGGACTGATTACGTCCAATAAGACTCCACTGTTTTTTATCTGATCCTTTAGTGGACCGAATGGTCCTTCCTCCGCTCATTACCGCCCAGTCAAAGTCGTTGAACCGGTCTTCGAGGTCGGGAATACGCCTTTTTCGGCACCCTTGTGGGTGAGGTTTTCCCTTTTGCAGGGTCTCAAACCAACAAAGCTGTCTTTTCCGCCGCTGCCTTTTTCTTGGCCAGCTGTCGCTGCACCGCCTCCTGCGGTGCCTGTTGCTTCCCAGCGTCAGCTGTCTAAGACGGAGGTGGTTACCGGAGCAACTCCGGTAGGAGACCCAAACACTTCGTCATTCCTTGCACTTGTTCCTCCAAAGCCGTAAACTTTGGATCCACACGCTCCAGCTCCTGTCTGGCTACCGTACCCTCAGGATCTGGGTGGTTTTCGACACGAACAACGTCATGCCCTCTAGAGGTAATCCTTCTTGGAGCGTGCTCGACGTCTGATTCTCCATCGACATCGTGGTGGTGGCCGTTTGCAACGTTCGACATTTTTTCAGGAAAATAGATTAGAATTTTTTAGCATTTTAGGTAGAACACTATCTCCTTCCCACAGACGGCGCCAACAATTAATGCCGAAAAATGGTCAATGGATATCCACAATAATGATTTGTTTAGCTTAGGACAAAAAGGCCTGCAAAAAAGTGAAATTAGGACACACCGGTGTGGTGTGAGCCACAGGGCCTCCGATGTCTAAGTCAGTAAGAGAATTGACAGAATAATTTAGTGAAGAAGGCTTAAGGATACTTAGCTTACAATCCCACATAATGAAAATTGACATGACTCTTATAGTTGTAGTAACCCGGTACATAACCGTTAGGTTATAGCACGGAAGTTACTAATACATGAAAAATTCAAAAGAAATTTCGGCAGAGTTTCCCCTAAAATACGGGAAACTCATACTTGCAAAACTTGTAAAACAGTACCTGGACCATTCAAAATTCATTTAAAACGACCCTGCAAGTTTGTAACAAAACAGTTATCCTATCCAGGCAGTGAACAATTTGAACATAAATATAATTCTCGAGATCTCTGTTCAAAAACTAACATTTTAAAACAAAGTTATTATAACAGTTCGTGCAGAAAGATATGCAATAGGACTAAACTATGAAAAAGTGACACCGACGCCACTGACACGTCCCCACTAGGTCTATCCTAAGCTGTCGATCATCCATCCTGGTGCGTACCTGCAGCTATGGTTTTAAATCCATAGCCAACATAAAACGAATGGGTGAGTCTATGAGAACTCAGTAAGAAAGCCTCGCACGGGGTGTATGCAGCATATAGAACAAGACAAGTGTTAATCAAAAGTTTAAGAATAACATGCACAAACAAACAGGAAAGTTTCCCGACTCTCGGGTGTCTGTGCCACGCGCTCCAAAACTTGTGGCAATACTCGATGAGTCTCACCAGCCGATGTAGTTAAATTCCAGAGTCACAACCCGACCCCTTAAAGTACAACAGGGAACCTAGACGCAAGGGCTATCCAGTAGAGTCGCCCAGGCTATCCTGGGTCTTCCGGCATAGTGGGGTCAATCCAAACACGTTAAATACCACGCACGGCGCCAAGCCGTGAGCGATCCAACCTGCTAGTATGGCACTCACTTATGCCTTAGCAATTTTGGCTGCTCATTGCCTAGCAAGTTGCCAGTTCCAACTTATGCGATAAGGGATCTTCGTCCAATGACTTATTCCCTTATAACCCCCTATGCATCCAAGATCACTCGGCTATGCTACCCTTAAGGACAACTAGGTCCCCGATCGATGCCATAAGACCCAAAAGCCATTACACGACCTTGTCGCGTAAGGTGGAGCACCTTGATACGTGGTTACAAGCTATAGAGTCGCCTAGCGTCTCCCAGGGTATCTCCGACGTGAGTGAGGAGAACGAGAACCGATCAAGTTCCTCCACTAAACTAAGCCAGCCAGCAGCTCATCGTGCTGTAGGTGCAAGTATCAATCAAGGCGTTAGCGTATACACTAGCCAAAGCCGAATCACACTTCTGCTTGATAGTTTGCAACTCGTACATGCTGCAGTGCTCGCAACTATGCTATAGTTAGGTGTAAACCTAATAGTATCTCGAGGAGCTCCTAGGTACCAGAAAGGACTGCGGGAACCCCGACTGCGGTTAGCTACCCAACACGTCTAAAAGACCCCTGTGGTCAGACCCGGTGGTCACGTGTCGCTCTTAGGATGGTTGCAATCCATCCTTTCACAAGCACAAACTCTCACATCTGACTACCTCTATCCATTAGAGAACGTTGCCGCGTTCGGCCACCCCTATGGGTCATTCCCTAACGTGTCACATAGCAGCAGACCCTATGGTCTACTGCAACCACCCTATGGCGGAGGAGAGACTAGATGAGGCCGTCTGGCGGACATGCTCACACTATCAAGAAAAGAGACTCGACGCTCACTTCAACACACAATGCATGCAACGACTCTATAATCTATTGCACATGTACATAACAGGAGAAAGACGTATCATAAGAAATCTACCTACTTATTCGTCTAGGGCTTAGTACATAAGAACAGATCATCACGACGACATGTTTTCAATTCAATAAGGAAATAACGAGCAACAAATGACATATAATCCATATTCTATTCTACCAGATCACAGACCACATGCTTTCAATTCAATAATAAAATAACGAGCAACAAACGACATATAATTCATATTCTAGCCTACCAGATCACAGACCACATGCTTTCAATTTCATAAAGAAATAACGAGCAACAAGGTTGTAACAACACGATAAACAAACCAACCAAGCAAGAATACATTTCAACATATGAACGAGCATTACAACAAGCATATGTGTCTAGGTAAATACAAGAAGCCAACACCCGGTTAGAGTCTCTTACACTAGGTTCAAAAGAACCGACTAGCACGAAGTTTGAGCCACAACGATTGTTCTAGCTAAGCCCTCGAACCTACAATTAAACAACAAAACAAGTAAGCATTAAGAGAACCCAAAACAACACCAACGCATACTTTAAAGGTAAAAATTGTACCAACAATAGCTTATACAACGCGAACAAACTAGCCGAGAGGCTAACCCGAACTACAAGAGAGGCTTATGGCTATGAAAAAGCCTCCAAAAGTGATCTTATACCCCACCGAACAACAACGAACCAAGAACTCTACTCCGACGACGCTTTTGCTCCAAATCCTTCAATCTAAACGAGTCAAAACTACACGGCTAAGAGAGAAAACCAATTTAATGAGAAGGATAACGGAAAAGAAATATTAGCCAAGGAAAAAGGATCTTACTCGTCGCCGGAAGCCGAGTCCATGCCCGAACGTACACCCACGCTTAATATTGGCCGAAAACGTGAGAGAGAAGAGGCGAAGCACCGAGCTTCGAAGAACGAAGGCGACCGACCGAGCAGGAGAGAGAGAGAAATGACGGAAAGAGAGAGAGAGAAACGGTAGAGAGAAAGGGAGAAACAACAGAGAAAGTGGGAGAAACGACGGAGAGAGAGAAACGGCAGGGATAGAGGAAGAAACGGTCGAGAAAGAGGGAGATTGGGTGAGAGAGGGAGAAAATCGTAAGAGAAAGGGAGAAAAACACGAGACAAAACCGCAGAGGAGAGAGAAAAATCGAGGGGGAGGGGGAGTTTGAAGGAAAGATGGAAAAATAGGTTCAAATTTTGCTTATTTGCAAAATGGCCCCCCTAAACTTCTATTTATTAAATAGCTAACATACAATTCTAATAAACTGCTGCTTGGTGAGTTGGTTGGACCAAAGCTTAGCTTGGAAGAAAGCTTGTTTTGAGTCTTGGGTGAAGCATATTTTTAAAAGCCTTTTTTTTTTTTTTCTTTTAGAGTGGTTTGTCACATTACTCCCCTTTAAAAGGCTTTCGTCCTCGAAAGTTAAGAAAAACTGGAAGGTATAGACCTTTCAAGGCACCTTCTCAAAGCTAACTTCCTAACTGGGCAAAACACTACAACCACACTTCTTTCGTTCCGATACTCAAAACTCTGAGCATTTGAGTCACTCTCGAACCATGAGTTCCATCCTTGAACTCCAAAAAATATTTCTAAGGCATCTCAACGCTTAATACTTAGCATGAACAAACCAATCAACGAACTAGCTACAACACTCTTGAAAGGTAACCGAAGCAGCTTAGGATCCAACAACCCACATGAATCTCAAATTCAAACCTGAAAGTTTGAACTCCACGTAACTCCACCTAGTGGATCCTCAATTAACCAGTGCAAACCAAGGGCGCTAACAGATGTTCACACCCATAACGAGTAAACAGCAACCGAGAAACCATAAAGTTGAAAACCCGAAGTCGATCTTAGAAAAGATCAAGACACCAGGGTCACTAGGTTGGCTCCTAACAATAAGCTCTCACGGCGTTAGTCACACTACCAACGTCCTACCGAGAAGGAAACTTTGTCAAAACCAACCCTGCTAGCAAGCTCACAGAGCAGAGTTAAGCCCCAAACTAATTTGAAAACTCAAGAAGCTTTCTATGAAGCTTGAAGACCGAGCAACAACTTTTGGGAAAGAAAACCTTACTTCAGAAAGAGGGATAAAGCTCGCTTAAGCCTGGTCATTTCCAGAATTCTTGAAAAGAAACATCATCTACCAACTTTGTTCTATGCTTCACACCACATGTTTGGCACACTTAGCTTACAACTTAAGGCCCTATGGCCGAAATGACATCAACCATAACTCTTGGCCCGAAGGCTGCTACGCATCACAGACCCAAACATGAGTGATAACCAACGATAGAAGGCATGTGTTCCTTAACCAAAATCACTCTCACCAGAGCAACCAAGAAGCACTTTCAAATATCAAACCGTAATGACGCCCCACGAGCGCACTTCTATCAATAAACCAATCAACAGAGCTCTCTTGTCGAGAGTTTCTCATACAAAATCAACTTCTTACTTGGTATAACCACAAACTCTGAACTTTAAAAGAGACACTCCAAAACTGCCGACCGCTTTCTCCACACAGACTTTGGGCAACGCTCACTTGCCCTTCAACTCTTAGCTAACCAACAGAAAAACAACGTTGTCTAGGGTACCCTAACGATGACTGCAAGCATTATGCCACGATCGATGCGTTGATGCCCCAAACCTGCCTTCTAACTCATAAGAACAGGTAATATCTAACGAGATACACCTAGCCAAATGAGTCATTAACCGATACGCCTAGCGACCAAGCCTTAACTTCTTCTTGTTCTCAGAGGAAATGTAAAACAAACCAACTAGCTTGTACGAAAAAAAAAATCTTCTACGCACACTAGACCTAACTATTCTTTGAAGAATACATCTTCAACGTTCCTGACCACAAGCACGAAGTCAACACTCTCATCGGCACTGTCAACTCCAGGTAACGTTGTCAAGTATTCCTCAAATTCTCAAGAATTACTTTAACCTCGGTGTAGAAAATCGAAATATAACTCCGACCATACAAGGTTCTCTTTTCCTTAGCCACAATCTCTAAAATGGTACGAAACACACTTTCTCACGACATCCCACGCCGTCGTACCTGACTTCCACTCTGCCATGGAATGATATCAAACTTAAACATACGTTGATCTACAAGTTCCATTGCGAACAATTCTTCTATCAAAACTAGAAATCTCAACTTTGCTTCCTAGGATGTCCACGTGTTGGGTTCTACCTAGTGGCGATAACCAACACGAACCACAAGGGTTCCAAACTCCCAGCACCTAATAAAACTTGCAAAGTATAGCAACCTGCTACTTTTTCTAAAAGCATGCAAGTACAAGGATTTAGAAAGAGAGAGGTACCTTCATTTGCGACTTCAGGAAATCCATCTTTACTCTCAGGGGCAACAAGGACTCGATCTTGCTGTCGAGCAAGGCATTTGGCAGGGGCTTCTACTACTACAACATTATCCAAGGTCTAAGGACAAAGTTTTGCATAGTGGCCATCCTTGCCACATAGTAAGCATATCTTGACACCTGACTTACATAGCCCTAAATGATTTTTTCCACAGCCTTTGCATGAAGGTTGAGGCTTTACCAGGGGTGTCTCCTCTGATGCTTTTGCTTTTGCCCCATTATGAAGAGTCTTCTTTGATTCATGATGTTTGGATCCAGACGCCTACAACCTCAAGCTTTCTCTTACCACTTTTAGCCTCTCCAGACCGTATGCAACTTGCATCCAGTGCCCTACTTATCAAGAGTGTTTTGACAAAAGACTAGGGTTCTCGATTGCCTATAGAGCTACAAATCTCTTTTCTAAGTCCAGAAATGAAAAACAGAATTGGCTGAACCTTTGAAACAATCATTTCCCTAGCCAAGCGGGCTCTTTGAGATAACTCTCTTACATACTTTGCCACGAGCCTTTTGCCTTGTTTCAGCCATAAGAATTTTGTCACCTGCTTCTGCTTATCAAACTTTGAAAAGTACATCTCAAGGAGAAACTGCTTAAACTCTTCCCAAGGCATCGGCTCATCGCAGTCCAGAATGACCTTAAGCTCTAACTCCCACAAAAGCTTGGTGTCGTTCCTCAGCGTACACACTGCACACCTGACTTTCATCGCCTCAGGGACCCCCAACTGTTTGAAAATTTCTTCTAAAGAAGACATCCACTTTTGTGCCTTAAACGGACCCCCTGATGAGGCATCAAAACTCGGAAGACTCCATTCCTTGAAGTCCTTCAGAACCCTGTCAGAAATTTCTACGACAAGGTTCACAACCTTTCCAACGACTTCCTTGCTGGCCTTAACCCCTAAAGTTGTAGCCATCGCTCCTTGCACTGCCCCCTGACACATGGCTTGAAAGGTCGCCATGACCTCTGGTCCTAGCCCAACAGATGAGGGAAACGGGACGACATTTGTTGGCCTCTGTAGAAACTCAACCCAACCGGCAACTCTCCTTCAGGTAGAGCAGGCGCGACCTGAGGAGCAACAGGGACCAGCAAGGCATAAACAACTCGTCGGGGATCCTCCTCTGATGGAATCACCCCATCTCCAAAAGTCTCCGCTTCTAACCTATACCACAAGCATAGCGATCATGCTCCATCTCAAATCTCACTATCAATAGAAATGTTAGTTTTTATATGGATTCAAACAAAACAAAAGAATGCAACACGCAATCATGATATTCCTACTTATGATTCGAGTCTGCTTATCTATATTTCTTAACCCTTCTTTTACTTGTTACCTGATGATGACATGCAGTTGAAGACCAGGGGACCTATACCTACACAGCTTACATCGTAAGCTAGTATATAGAATCTATGACTCTAAGCTCTGATACCAATTGTAGCAACCCGGTACATAACCATTAGGTTATAGCACAGAAGTTACTAATGCATGAAAAATTTAAAAGAAATTTCGGCAGAGTTTCCCCTAAAATACCGGAAACTCATACTTGCAAAACGTGTAAAACACTACTTGGACCATTCAAAATTCATTTAAAATGACCCTGGAAGTTTGAAACAAAACAGTTATCCTATCCATGCAGTCAACAGTTTGAACATAAATATAATTCCCGAGATCTCGGTTCCAAACTAACATTTTAAAACGAAGTTATTATAACAGTTCGTGCAGAAAGATATGCAATAGGACTAAACTATGAAAAAGTGACACCAACGACGCCACTGACACGTCCCCACTAGGTCTATCCTCAGCTGTCGGTCATCCATCATGGTTCGTACCTGCAATTATGGTTTTAAATCCATAGCCAACATAAAACGAAGGGGTGAGTCTATGAGAACTTAGTAAGAAACTCCGCACGGGGTGCACACAGCATATAGAACAAGATAAGCATTAATCAAAAGTTTAAGAATAACATGCACAAACAAACAGGAAAGCGTCCCGACTCTTGGGTGTTTGTGCCACGCGCTCCAAAACTCGTGGCAATACTAGATGAGTCTCACAGACGATGCCTTAAAACTCCAGAGTCACAACCCGACCCCTCAAGGTACAACAGGGAGCCTAGACGCAAGGGCTATCCACTAGAGTCATCCAGGCTATCCTGGGTCCCTCTAGCACGGTGGGGTCAATCTGAACACGTCAGATACCAAGCACGGCGTTGAGCCGTGAGCGATCCAACCTGCTAGCGGTGCTCACTTATGCCTTAGCAATTTCGACTGCTCAGTGCCTAGCAAGTTGCCAGCTCCAACTCATGCAATAAGGGATCTTCGTCCAATGACTTATTCCCTTATCACCCCCTATGCATCCAAGATCACTCGGCTATGCTACCTTTAAGGACAACTAGGTCCCCGGCGGATGCCATAAGACCCAAAAGCCATTACACGACCATGTCGCTTAAGGTGTAGCCCCTTGATACGTGGGTACAAGCTATGGAGTTGCCTGACGTCTCCCAAGGTATCTCCGATGCGAGTGAGGCAAACGAGAACCGATCAAGTTCCCCCACTAAACTAAGCCAGCCAGCAACTCATCCAGTTGTAGGTGCAAGTATCTGTTCAAGCATTAGCGGATACACTAGCCGAAGCCGGATCACACTTCTGCTTGACAACTTGCAACTCGTACATGCTGCGGTGCTCGCAACTGTGCTATAGTTAGGTGTAAACCCAATAGTATCTCGAGGAGCTCCTAGGTACTAGAAAGAACTGCGGGAACCCCGACCGCGGTCGGTTACCCAACACGTCTAAAAGACCCTCTGGTCAGATCCGGTGGTCACGTGTCGCTCTCAGGATGGTTGCAATCCATCCCTTCACAAGCATAATCTCTCATATCTGACTACATCTGTCCATTAGAGAACGTTGCCGCGTCAGACCACCCCTATGGGTCGTTCCCTAACGTGTCACGTACCAGCAGACCATATGGTCTACTGCAACCACCCTATGGCGGAGCAGAGACTGGTCGAGGCCGTCTGGCGGACATGCGCGCACTATCAAGGAAAGAGACTCGATGCTCACTTCAACACACAATGCATGCAACGACCCTATAATCTATTGCACATGTACATAACAAGAGAAAGACGTATCATAAGCAATCTATCTACTTATTCGTCTAGGGCTTAGTACATAAGAACAGTTCATTACAACGACATGTTTTCAATTCTATAAGGAAATAACGAGCAACAAATGACATATAATCCATATTCTAACCTACCAGATCACAGACCTCATGCTTTCAATTCAATAAAGAAATAACGAGCAACAAACTGCATATAATCCATATTCTAGCCTACCAGATCACAGACCACATGCTTTCAATTCAATAAAGAAATAACGAGCAACAAACGACATATAATCCATATTCTAGCCTACCAGATCACAGACCACATGCTTTCAATCCCATAATGAAATAACGAGTAACAAGGTTGTAACAAAACGATAAACAAACCAACAAAGCAAGAATACAATTCCACATACAAACGAGCATTACAACAAGCATATGTGTCTAGGTAAATACAAGCAACCAACACTCAGTTAGGCTAGCACGAAGTTTGAGCCACAACGATTGTTCTAGCTAAGCCCTCGAACCTACAATTAAACAACAAAACAAGTAAGCATTAAGAGATCCCAAAACAACACCAACGCATACTTTAAAGGTAAAAAGTGTACAAACGATAGCTTACACAACGCGAACAAACTAGCCGAGAGGCTAACCCGAACTACAAGAGAGGCTTACGGCTATGAAAAAGCCTAAAAGTGATCATATACCCTACCGAACAACAACGAACCAAGAACTTTACTCCGACGACGCTTTTGCTCCAAATCCTTCAATCTAAACGAGTCAAAACTACACGGCTAAGAGAGAACCAATTTAAAGAGAAGGATAACGGAAAAGACACAAAATTAGCCAAGGAAAAACGATCTTACTCGCCGCCGCAAGCCGAGTCCATGCCTGAACGTACACCCACGCTTAATACTGGCAGAAACGTGAGAGAGAGGAGGCAAAGCATCGAGCTTCGAAGAGAGAAGGCGAAGAACCGAGCAGGAGAGAAAGAAATAACAGAGAGAAAGGGAGAAACGACAAAGAGAGAGAAACGACGAAGAGAGAGGGAGAAACGACCGTGAAAGAAGGAGATTGGGCGAGGTAGAGGGAGAAAATTGTAAGAGAAAGGGAGAAAAACGCGAGAGAAAACCGCAGAGGAGAGAGAAAAATCGAGGGGGAGGGGAAGTTTGAAAGAGAGAGGGAAAACTAGGTTCAAATTTTGCTTATTTGCAAAATGACCCCCTAAACTTATATTTATTAAATAGCTAACATAAACTTCTAATATACTTCTGCTGGGTGAGTTTGTTGGACCAAAGCTTAGCTTGGAAGAGAGCTTGGTTTGAGTCTTTGGTGAAGCACATTTTTAAAATCCTTTTTTTTTTCCCTTTGGAGTGGTTTGTCACAATAGCAATCGGTTTCATAACCGTGTAGCTCGCTAATGGGCAACTTAATGGCCGACCATTTAGAAATGTCTGTCATCAAGCCGTGTATTAATACCGGCTTAACTCCTCACCGTTACCTTTTGGGGGTGTAATGGCCTTGACTCCAATGTTACTTGGACTCGGTTAAGCTTGGTAGGTCCTCACCCCTATGACCGACCCCTTAGGGGTGCAGCCTTCTCGTTGTAGTGCTAAGACGCCACGGGTGTGCAACGTCCCTTAGCGCTACTTTGGACTTGGTCGACTTATCCATAGGAAAGTCCTAACCTCCACGACTAACCCACCTGGGTTAGCCTACTCGACCGTCCTTCCTAGAGGTCGGCTTTTTGGACTCGATCAACCCTTACGAGTCCTCACCCCCACGACCAATCCACTCGGGCTGACCTACTCGTTGTAACGGGGGACGCCACGAGGTGTAACGCCACCAAACGTTACTTGGACTCGGTCGACTCGTCCACAGGAGAGTTATAACCTCCACGACCAACCCACTCGAGTTGACCTACTTGTTGTAACCGGGGACGCTACGAGGTGCAACTCTATACGTTACTTGCGCTTGGTCAACTCTAGGGTGAGGCTGCAACGGCCGACCCCCGGGGGGTCGGTATGGACTCGACCGATCCCCGGGGGGTTGTGGCCACCATTTGGCTGACCACCGAGGGGTCGGTAGTGGCGAGGCCGACCCCCGAGGAGTCGGAAATGGCGAGGCCGACCACCGGGGGTCGGCAAGGGTGTTGGCTGACCCCTATGGGGTCGGCGCTGGCGTGACCGACCCCATAGGGGTCAAGGCCTCCACTTGGCCGACCCCCGGGGGGCCGGCGTTAGCTTGTTTGTCCTTCGTGTGGGTCCCAACCTCTTCCGAGTCTTTCGAGATATTTTTGCTTACAACACATTCTTACTATTGTGATCCTCTATATGAAAAATAAATTAAAATTCTTAGAGAATTAAAACAGAAAATATTATAACAATCTGGATTAAAAAAAAAAACAGCAACATTTTTTATAATAAAAAAAAGGAAATTATTTGTAAAATCGTGAAATAATTATTTTAAGTAATAAAAAAAATGAACCGTTTTTTTAATAAATTTTTTATAGAATATTTGTAAGACTCATTTTCAATAATTCTATAAAAATCCGAAAGAAGCACTACGTTAGCGTTACAAAAATTTGTTTTATAACTAAACATTTTAAAAAGTTGATTAATTTTTTTCCATGATAGAGAAAATATAAAGTTGGAGAGTGTTAGTCTACCAAAAATTACACAAATTAGATTTTAGGCAAAAGTGATTATTGTGGTCTGTGTTGAGGATCTCAAATATCTAACATCGGTAGAGTGGAGAGTTCTCTAGCCACATATAACACAAGGTGGGCTACTCCTCTCATAGCCAATTGATTTTGAGATGGATGTCCACACTTGGATGCCCACATTTTGTAAGAGTCTGTTTTATAGTTAATTTAAAATTGATCTTAGTTTAAAAAATAGTTATCAGCTATTTGTGAGTACACATCAACTTTTGTGGAAAAGTCCTTTCACTCTTTTAATAAAGCTACTAACTTTTATCTTTCAAACCTCATCCCCATTCTGAGCTCCATGTGAGAAATAAAAAGAAGCCTAACAATCAACAAGCACCAGAATTAGATATATTTGATGAAATTGGGAAAATATAAGAGAAAAGAACATTTAATAATTAATACCCTCCTCACCCAGTCAATGCAAGTCTTTGTGTATATAATATTGGATTCCCACCGACGCTGAAGCAAACTTCAGACTTGGTAACCAAATTCATGGCACTGGGCGCTGCCTTACCATTTTCTCCTCATCGTCTTTCATGGCCGATTGGCTTCGGGTTCCGTCCCACAGAGGAGGAGCTCATTACCCACTACCTCATCAACAAGATTCTTGGAAACGAATGTGTTGTTAAATACATCCATGAGATTGATCTCTACAACTACGATCCCTGGCAACTCCCAGGTATATGTATTTATTTATGAATGGCCCTGATTTTGGATATTATTGATTCATTCCTCTCTTTTCCCTGCCCTCTGCAGCCAAATCGTTTTTGGAGTCTGATAATTATGAGTGGTTTTTCTTCCGTGCCCACACCTCCAAAACTAAGAGGTCCACGCCTGCGGGCTGCTGGAAAACCACCGGTGACGACCGCCCGATCAAGGCCCGAGGAACCAACAAACCCATCGCCACTAGAAAAATCTTAGTGTTCTATCGAGGCCGGGGCGCCAATGCTGTAAAGACCAATTGGGTCATACACGAGTACCACCTTCACCCAGATGCTTACAACAGCCTATACCATTACCAGGTGCCTGTCTTCTCCTACTCTTTATACGATGTTTGATCATGAGGAATCATAATGATTACGATGAGAACAAGAATTTGTGGAGAATAGTAGTGGTTGGATAATTAATAATCGTATAATTTGATGGAATGATTTGATAGTCATTTGATGAGTAATTTAAAGCGATTGTTTACTGCAAAATAGCTAGTTTGATAGGAACAGTGATTCCGTTCTTTTCCACCCAAAACAAACATGGCCTAGTATTTTCTCTGCTCTATGTTTATCAATAACTTTGTTTCTGGCTTCTTTCTTCATATTCAATTCCATATGTACTTGGCCATTATTCACATAAACATCGTCTTGCTTGCAGCCTCCATTCGTCATTTGTCGATTGAAGGAAAATGCAGAAGAGAGACATGTTTCAATTTGTGACCAAGATGAACACAACACTACCCTTGCTGCTTCTCATTTGAAAAACAAAGGCAAGGCAAAGGTATTCTGCTATCCAGCGACCTTAAGATGGCCTACCTACTTAATTCTAGTGCGTTAAAAAATAAATTACTTTGCACCCAGATGAATAGAGACGCTCAAGCAAGTGAACAACCACCTGCCTTGCACGATTTTCAATCCGTCAATCCCTTAAGCATGCAACCCATACAGCCTGGGGCTTCTGGTAATGAAGTTAATCTCACAGAGATTTTGAACTCCATACTTCTTCCTGATGAATGCTTAGATGATGCCACCTCTAAGATGTGCGGGCCTTCATTCAGTTCCCTATCAGAACCAGCTTTTATGGATTTTCAATCTTCCATTGGCAATGATGGTGAAGTAAATATTCAATCACTGCCGGCCCAAGTCTTTAAAAGTGGGCATAATCTCTATGAGCATCTCTTGCACTCGATGTTGAGTGATGATGAAAACTGTGGCGATGACCGCATTAATTGCTACAACAAAGAAGAATTGGATAGCATGGTTTTTGAACTTCAACACGGTGGATTTAGCAGCGACATTGATACTGATACAACCCTTGTCTTGCCGGTAAGAATTATCTCAGACCGTTGAATTAACTTGAACTGTTTTGCCTTGGTGACTAATTTAAGTGGAAGAACTGATGGCAGTATTGCAGCAACACTTAGTTTTCCATTCTTTGCTTTTCTTGTCATGTTTGTTTTCTTATAAATCCTAGATACTCGTGAAATTCATTGAACAGTTTTCTGCATACTTCATGTCTTGCAGAATGATCATACTTCTTCAAGCTGCTTTCATGAATATAGGACTTCAGCCATGCAAAATTCATCGACTGTTAAAAGGTTACATAGGAGGCCCCTTGCGGCGAAGCGTTTCCAGTACGAAGAGAAACAATATGTGTTGCAAGAAGGTTCCTCTGTTCTTGCAAGTGAAGGTGAAGCTCAAGCTGCACTATCCCATGAAAGTGAATCAAAAAGAGGAATGTCATGTCGCGGATCTATTGGGAGTACAGACAATCGCTTTTCGTATATCTTAACTACAAAATGCATTCGCCACAACTCAAGTCTCCCACTAGTCTATGCCGCTAAAGCATTTCTAGGCATCCTATTGTTTGTAGGGTTTGCCCAAGAAATGCTGCAATACGGACACAGGCGATAAAGATTATTACCCATTAGTTAAAATTCAACCATCTTTTGATTCTATAATAAGTCCGGGACATCTAAATCTGCAGCTACTCTTTTATAAAATTGCGAGTATCATGCTTCCTACCGAAGAACAAGAACAAAAAAGGGTCATCCAATTTGTACCAACCGCCCAAAATCCAAGCATCCACGTACTTTTCATTTGAATATTCCTGATAAATTACAGTCAAATTCATGAGTAAATTACTTATGCTTTAGTGAGAGATATAGATGTGCAATCACTCTCAAAGACTATCTTAAAAACATCGATTCAGGGGTGAAGATTGGATTCGTGTCTACTCAATTGAAAACTTGTAGCTTCATTTCAAACGAAAGCCCAAACTCGGAAGAAGTTTAGATTTTATTGGTTTTTTCCCATTTAGGTGGTCACGCTCCAGACTGTGGAGTGGGGCTAGTTCATGGTTCCGAGTTTAGATTGTATTGGTAAAAAAAAATCAGAGTAATTTAATCATGGCTGCCTGGATAGTTGGTTCTGGAAATCCAAAGACCGATAGTTTCTTAATGAAGATTCAACAGAATCGAAACTCATGATTTAATGAACTCCAAGCTCATGTCTGCCTAACAACACATGAAGAATAAAAAAACTTCGGTTGAAAACTTAGCTCCATCAGCAACTTCCAATGCATTGGACGATAAATTATATGATGATAAATGATTGGACGATAAACTATATGATGATAAATGATCATAAACATGAGATGAAATTGGAGATATATTTGGAGTATTTGGTAGTCAGCCTTTGCCACTCTTCTTCAATCTGGGCTTGTCCTGAATTATGCAGTATGTATCAGAAAAAATTGGAGAACATTATCAATGTTCAGCAAGCAACTAATAGAGATGAGATTATAGTTAAAGATTGGTATGAACATGGCATCCTTAAGTATTAGCAAATGTTAAAAATTGGAAGATTTGCTTCAGCTGATCTTGAGGGGGGTGGCTATCTGTTCTTATCTGTTTTTTTATTCAATCGCTTATCTCTTTAATTGTCTCCTATCTTGTGTAATAGGGTGTTAGAAACAGGGAAGCAGAATGGCAAAGACGATATTGCTGTCAACATCTACTTCATTTTCTAACTATACAAAAAATCAAGGTTCTTGAAAATCTGAGAATAGTGATGATAATCTTTCGTGGAGGTTCTATTCATTTATGATGGTAATGGTGGAGGAATGCACTTAACAGATATATATATATATATATATGTATATATATACACATGTGTGTATATATATATGTGTATCTTTAGGTGGTTGATACCTGTAACAACCGTAAATTTGAAATTTAATAAAAATTAGTTTATTATTTTAATTCGGGAAATTCGGGGGTTTAATTGACTAATTTACCCCTAGGATATTAAATTTAGGCTTAAGAAAGCAAGGGAAAAAGGGTATTTTCACGAAATTCTGGTCAAATTAGGAGTTTTAGGTCAACAGGGGCAGTTTTGTAAATTTGCCACTAAAAGACAAAATAGAGAAACAGACAAAATACGCTAAATTCCAAAATAGCCAATCATTGGGCTATAAATACCCAATGATTGCATCGTTTTCATAAACCTAATCATAAAGCCATCAGAGCCAAATTATTAGCTGTCGCACTCTTCCCGAGGAGCCGCCAGCTTCAGCCAACCAGGACGCGCTTGTGTCGACCAATCAAAGCCCGCCAGCGCCTGCACCAGTGATTGTTCGCCGTTCTGCTCCCCAGTCGCTGCGCGCCACGTGTCGCCTCGCTGTTGGCCGCGCTAGGCGCCGTTTCCCCAGCCAATCAGCGCCCTTCGTTTCGTAGCCTCGCACTGGTCCACGTCACGCCGAGCCTGCTGCCGTGTCCGAGCCAAGCCTCCAAGCCGCGTGCGCCAATCCGAGCTTGACACGTCATCCGAAGCTGCTGTTGACCCGCCCCAGCCAGCTCGTGCACGCGCCTCACGGGCCGGCGAGCCCCAGCCCACGCGCCGCCGCCGGAGTTCATGCGCTAGCGCCGGCGCCGCCGTCTCCGGTGACCGGAAAAACCCGGACTTCGTTCCTAAGGTAAA
The DNA here is from genome assembly GCA_037832605.1 of Cyclanthera cordifolia. Lineage (NCBI taxonomy): Eukaryota > Viridiplantae > Streptophyta > Magnoliopsida > Cucurbitales > Cucurbitaceae > Cyclanthera > Cyclanthera cordifolia. Next base: position 22,727 of record JBBMEG010028808.1, read on the forward strand.
TCCCATGTTCCGAGTCCGTTTTTGGGGTTTTTAGAGCCTAATTCTCACCCGTTTGGCCTATATGACCCTTTTTAGCTGGCGATTCTTTAGGGGATTCTTCCTTCGAGTTCCAAGGGCCGTTCCGAGCGGTTTTCGACCAAGGTAAGGGACTGTTTCCCAAGTATAGGGTCGTTGTGGGTAATTTTGAGCACGTATTTGATTCGTTTAACACTGTTTAATGTAATTTACTATGAATGTGTGTTCTGATGTTTTAAGATGCCGTATCTGTTATGTTTAGTTCGTCTTGCGTATTTTCCGAGCATGTTGTGAACGTTGTATTGTTTCTATGATTAGTAGGTTGTTTCTAAGACTACGAGTTGTTGCCTATGGTCGGTTTCTTGA
>JBBMEG010028829.1:0-15801 GCA_037832605.1 Cyclanthera cordifolia
GAATCTTCTCAAGTTTTTGTTGCCGTTATTCTGTCTTGTGGTTTAGAATTGTTTGGAATGAAAGTTCATGGTTTTCTCAAAAAAAAAAAATCCTGACATCAGCTATTTCTATTTTCTAGATGTTTGTGCGGTTGTACTTGGTGCCAGTGTTTGTGTTATTTTCGACAGTGCTCACGTGAAAGCAGAAGTTCAAAACTGTTGTGAGCTGTATAGAACAAATGGATTTCTTTTTTTGGTTAGTTCAAGAATAATATAATTCGAGTAGGAAGTGATCTGAGAAGAGAAAAAGTTCGCCATGATTAACTTCTAATTTTTATTTTAACTTACTTTAAAATATATGTTTTAACTTAGTTAAATTTGCCGTAGATATACAATTATAGCATCATATCTTAATTATATATGCTTTTTAAAATTATTTAATATACAACAAATTTAACTTCATTAAAATTTATTACTTTCAAATATCACTTGACTAAAATAAATAAACTAAGAAATATGAAGTATTTAAATGTATGATCATATATCAAGAAATTTAAGATACACACAATAATATATGAACATTTTTTTACAACTAAGTCATATTCATGAAATAATTAAAAATATAATAAAAATGAAAAATAATTAACAAAAATAATTTATATTTTAATTTAAGAAATTCGATTTAAAGTAAAAAGACGACGATATCTTTCTACACTAATTAGTACAATATTAAAAATACATAATATAAAGTTAATATTTTTGACGAAAATCATCATCTTCATCGTCACGTCAGGTGGAAAAAATCTATTTTGTGTCACGAATGTAATATTTGTCTTTGCTGAACTGAATAACACGACTAAACTATTTCCATCTACTTATTAATATTGATTGAACATTTTAGCCGGTGTAGTTTCAAATGTGTTATTTGTATATTTACATTCAACAAAATTTAGAATGGGTTCTCTCTACTATTTAAAAAAAAAAAAAAAAAAAAAAAAAAAAAAAAAAAACCCTCTTATAGTTTCCAGTTTAATTAAAAAAAACACACACGTACAAGTATTTAACTAATAAAAAATCGCAACATAAAGAATAAAAAAAATGAAAGCGGAGAAGCATATATTGCTTTGAGCCCTTGACATATTAAGTTGGGTCTAACGCAAGTTCGGCTGCGAGAGCTAGATCAGGCCCAACCATAAAAGGCCCAAATCTTTGCAATTGTATTCGATTTATTTTTTTTTTTTTTTAAATTTATTTACAAAACTTGTTAAATATAAAAAATAATTAAAATTATAAGGACTTAAAAAAAATATAACAATACTATTTACATTTTTTTATAATATTAATAAGTATTTAGAATACAATATTATAACGTATTAATGACTATGAAAGCAAATACTTAGAACTTGTCTACATTTATAATTTTTTGTGATAACGGTCCATTTAGTTTTTTTTTTTCTTTTTTATAAAATATTTTTAAAACTTTATCATGTTTGTTTAGGATAGAAAAAACTTTTCCCTCAAATGACTCATAACCAATTTAAATAGGAATAAGTCAATCTATTTAATATCCATAATTAAAAAACAAATATTAAGAGTTTCACTCTCTATTAAGTTCAAATTCTAAAAGAGAAGTTTAATATGAACTTATAATTTTGTTTAATTATACTATTCAGTCACAAAGTCTTTTTGTTTTGAATTTGACACACTTAATAGAGAAAGATAGACAATTTCAATATAGTGGGCTCACTTTCATATTTGATATCCCTACACCAAACTCTTCTTTTTCTTAGGATGATTACAGATTTATTTTGTTGATAGAGATTGCCTGTGATAGCTAGACATGCAGTGAAGCTTAATATTGGCATTCTTTTTTGTGTTCGTTTTATGTATATCGACATCAATTCGATAAGATAGACCTCAACTACCATGTTCGATTCACCAATCTTGAATCCAATCTGTCAATTTTATTGGATCGAATAGCAGTTTGGATTTATACTCTTGTATTATATAATCAGTGTGAATATCTATCTCAAAATAAAAACAATTGACATTGAGATGATGACAATGAAGGAGATAAATAACAATTATGAAAAATGTATAAAATAGTTTGATAATTTTTAACTTGAAACAATCCCCTCTAGAACATGATTTATGGTTAATGATCCCATATTAATTTATGAGACCATGATTTATTGTTAATGATCTCATATTAATTTATGTGACCTTTCTAACTTTTTTTTTTTTTTTTTTTTTTTTAATAATAATTGATTTTGCCATGAATATATGCATTATCCAACAACTATATATCCTTTGACGTTTCTAATAACATTTAAGTTTCGATACAAACATTGCATTAAAAAAAGTAGATCTATTTATTTATTTATGTTACATTAATTTTCAATTAATTACAAAGTAGGTAAATGCTGTGTTGGGCCTTCAATTAATAGCCGAGTGAAATTATTAGTGCGTATTCAATAATATAAATCATGAATTAATACTTCAACCTTCTTTCATAATTTTCCATCTACTTTAGTTTAACACTTAAAAGAGTTCCAGTATAAAAATAAAACTAACTTCATAACAGTAACTAATGGAATGATATCCATAGTATATATAAAAATGACAATCTTAATCTGTTTGGACAGATACGTATGTTCATGTCTTTATTTTTTGTTATACTCAAAAATATATATAATAAAAATTGTTGTCATCATTTACATATAAGTGATCTTTATACGTGAAAAGTTTGTTTGCATTATTTAAAATACACACATATATAATATGATTTTGTATATAAAAAAGAAAACACAATTATTATGGTCATAAATACTCATTCTAGAGATTTAGAAGTTATTAATAAATATTATAAATATTTTGGTTTACTGTTTTTATGGAAATGTTTAGTTATTTTTATTTTTATTTTTTATTTGAAATTTAAACCTATCCCTATTACTCCAATATAAAAATTACATTACCTTAATATTTATATCATATCAAAAATCAAATCAAAATTGAAAAGGTAAGAAAAAAATAGTTTTCAATTGTCAAATAATATTAATATTATCATACATTGTTACTACTAAATGATTAAATAACATTCTAGATCATATACATATGTTTAAGATTGATGAAGAGAATTCAAAACCACGATTAGCACAAGGTTGTTGAGAAAATAGGGACATCTATTGATTTGAATTTCTCCACCTCTCTTTGGAAATAGACCAATTGATGGTGAAATATCACTGTTGACGCTGAAGTATGCGTCAATTATTATTGCCAATTCAAAGAATTTGAAAGAATGATGATCCATATCTCTTTAGACTTTTTATTTGATACAAGACAGTATAGTAGTTTAGAGCTTCGCAATTAGGTAATGCACAATTCTAGAATGCCAACAAAAGAGTGCAATTTAAGATATATACATTTCGTGTAGTCTCCAATTCTTCTCCAACTTGTTGCCCAAATAAAATATTTTACTATTTAAAAATTATAATTAAATTAATTATAAACTCAAGTTTAGTCCATATACTTTATAATACAAACTATATCTATACAACTTTATGTTATAATATTTTTTATGTTCATCCAAAATATGGTGAACCGCATATATTATAAATGTTGATACGATATGCTTCATTAGTTAATTATCTAACTGTATAACACGTAGTTATCAATAATATTAATGTTAATTTGAATGTATATGATCTGTAATAATTAATATATATTATTGATCATAGGATCAAACTTTTAAACACTCCAACCAATAATTCTAGGCGTGTAAAATTAGTTGTGAGTCTTATATTGTATAATTGAAGAAATTTCATAATATTAATACGATGATGCGTTTTTCATTTATTATTAATTGAAATTGAGATAAAATTGATAAATTTAAAAAAAATGCTAAATCTTGTGATTTTCCTAACTTTTCACGAATATATATAGTATATACAATATCAAATATTAAAAAATATTCAAACAAATCTTAAATAATATTTAACTAATATTCTAATATTAAAATATTTAAATTCTAACTAATCTTAAAAATTATCTCTATGGTATTTGTTCTTGACAAAAATTTCCAAAAATGTAATTAATATCATAGTTTATTAAACTTGCAAAAATGAATATAGTTAAAGTAAGAAGTTCAATTCTCTTACCTCATATATTATAATTAAAATAAAAAATTAAACTTTAAAAAATATTCAGATCTAATAAAATTAAAATCTAATTAAAATTTTCGAAAATATTTAAGTTTGGTCAGAAAAATAATAAATTGGTGGGTTATTGGTTGGAAGTTTAGAGGAATTAATAATTTGGTGCCATAACAAAGAAATGGGGGGTGTATTTCATTTTCCAAAAAAATAAATAAAATAAATAAAATAAAGACGGGTGTATTTACATGTAATTGTTGTAAAAAATGAATACGTAGGCAAGTCAAACCCAGGAACCTGTGTCGTATGGGATTCCATACCTGTTCCAACTGCCTCTTTCGCACGTCAACTTTGACCACTATTTTCTTCTGTTAAATAATTTAATGTGTGTGTCTATATATATATATATATATATATTAAAAGATGGGTAGAGATAATTCTAGAACATTCTTTGTTTAAGAACGGATATCAAATACAAAAATGATTAAAGAAAATTATTCTAGTGAAACGATACAAATAACAAGTGTTTTTACACAATCATATTTCTTTTACAAAAAAAAAAAAAAACAAAAAAAACAAACAATATCATTTAACTATTACTAGCTTATAATATAATTCAATGAATCAAATTTCCATGATCACTAAGTTATTTAATATTAGTAATACAAACTAAAAAGAAAAAAGAGAAAAGAAATAGGGATGCGCACTTCAGAAGAAAAAGATAGAAAGGAAAGCATTAATTATACATTAATTAGAGAGGCATGGAAGGTAGTGGTTTGGACATTCTAATTGAAATCAAAACATAGAAGCCAGTTCAATTGAATCCCAACAAAATCAATTATCACTAACCAAAATTATTCACCATTTACCCAAAATATTCAACACAACAATAATTAGTATTTATTAGCAAAGTCTTCAACTATATGCATTACTTTTGTGTGTGTATTGTGTATATATAAATATATTAGATTACAACTATTATGAGTGTAGAGGACTGAACCTTTGATCTATTGATCATTAGATTTATGTACATAAAAAATATTTTTCATATTATTTTTATGATCGAACCTGTGACAGTAGTATTGAACTGAATTATCACCAAATAATGAAACCAACGTGTCACTCACCCTTTATCTCATTTTAATAAGTATAGCAAACTATTTTGTTACATCGAAAATGCAAAAGAGAAGAGCAAAGATTCTCGATTCAAAGCATGTTATTGACTCAACTACAAATCTGTTTAACGAAGGTAGCTTGCTTACTCTCAGCCACTAGTTAGAAGAAAAACTTTTGACTTTTGTTCATGCCCTTATGCAGTAAAGAAAGCCAGTGAGAGGCGGGCTAAACTTCCATTCGAAGTAACTTAAGAAGATTAGATCTTGCACCATGTTCAACTCTTTTCGGGATCCGGTGTTTTTTTTCGTGAAAAGGTCCGATGCATTTTAGGGTTTAGGATAGTAAACTCGGTGACAATTGACATACTCATTAATATTTTTATTTTATTAATTTATGTAATGTGAGAGACAGTTATTTCCGGGTTGGCAAATTGAATGCCCAGCCCGGTTCACAATTAAAAGTTCGTTGGGGTGGTTGTATCTTCCTTCTCCCCTTCACTCCCTTAACACTTCTCAATTCTCATCCCTCTTTTTAAATCCCCCTAAACCCCAACCCAAACAACCACACAATAATATCCAAAATCTCCATCTTCAAAATTCAGTTTCAATGGCAGATCTTCCCAATTTCCTGTCATCAATCCGACTCAAATACGTGAAGCTCGGCTACCATTACCTAATCTCCAACGCCATGTACCTTCTTCTCCTCCCGCTTCTCGCTGCCGCCTCCGCTCATCTCTCCACACTCCAATCCCAAGACCTCCTCCACCTCTGGAACCACTTACAATTCAACCTCCTCTCCGTCACGCTTTCTTCTTCTCTCGTCGTTTTCTTAACCACCCTTTACGTCATGACCCGACCCACCAAGGTTTACCTCCTCGACTTTGCCTGCTACAAGCCCGACGCGGCGAGGATGTGCGATAGAGCGACGTTTATCGGGAAGTCGGAGCTCACGGGGAGTTTTACGGAGGAGAATTTGGGGTTTCAGAAGAAGATTTTAGAGAGGTCAGGTTTGGGGGAGAAGACTTACTTACCCGAGGCGGTTACGAATGTGCCACCGAATCCGTGTATGGCGGAGGCTAGGAAGGAGGCGGAGGCGGTTATGTTTGGCGCAATTGATGAGGTTTTGGAGAAGAGCAATGTGAAAGCAAAGGACATTGGGATTTTGGTGGTGAATTGCAGCTTGTTTAATCCTACCCCTTCTCTGTCGGCTATGATTGTGAATCATTATAAGCTTAGAGGCAATGTTTTGAGTTATAATCTTGGTGGGATGGGTTGCAGTGCTGGCCTTATCTCCATTGATCTTGCCAAACACCTCTTGCAGGTTTGTTTTCCTCTTTACTTTGCTTTTTAGTCCAAATTAAGATAAAACAACTGTTAGTTTTTTTAGTTTGCTTCGCATAAAACTTCCATTTTTTGTATGAGATTAATTGTCTCATCTTATACCAAAAAAGTTGGTAGTAAATTAGTCTATAGATAAAACTATAGATTAAATCTATATTTTTATTTTTCTAAAATCCTCTTGATCATCAGACTAAATATTTAACTGAATTTGTAAGTTTAGCAATTAAATTTGTTAATATCAAATTTTCTAAGAATAATGCTTCGTGAAGAAAATAAATAGAAGAAACATCTATAAAATTCATTTAATGTAATGTAATAAATGTTCCAAAGTCAAATAGCTGTCACAAAGTTTATTAAGGGTTTGGTCTGGTGAGCGGATTTAAGAAAGTGATTGAGTTGTCCTGGCTGTGTTCTATCACTAGTTTTTAATCAAAATAAAGAAAGAAAAATAGTGAAGTTATTTTCACAAAATAAATAATTTGTATTATGTTTTAATACTATATTATTAAAAGAAAGGATTAAAAAAATATTCTTTGAACAATGATTTCTTTGCCTTTTTTTTTTTTTTAATCCCCTTATTTATAATTATTTTTTAGATTTAACTTTTTTTTTTTTTTTTTTTTTTTTTTATCTAAAATATTGTTTGCTCTTTAACTATTCAATTTCAGTGATCAACTTTCAAATTTTGGTGAGAGATTGCTATACTTTTAAAAATTAAATTTTAATTGTTGGGCTTAAAAAAAATTTAAGTTAATATTATAAAAATCCGTTTGATAATTTTAGTGAATATATTTCTATTTTATAAGAAAACGGTAACTTTTTTGCCGAAAATTTAACAAAAGTCCAATCTTTATAAGATTTTTTTTTTTTAAGTTTTTGAAAACCTACGTGATTAAAATTTGAATTTTAAACACCAAAATTAAACAAAATTAAATATATAGAAACTAAAATGGTATTTTAATTAAGAATTTATCATCCCTAAATTTTGATGTGTATATTCATAAAAGTTTTGATTCATCTATAATATATATGATGCATAATTTTTCCAAATAAAAGGAGTTCAATTAATATTCAAAAACAAAACCTTTTTTTTTTTTAATCCGAAATTTGAACCACAAAAACAGGTGCATCCAAATTCATATGCTTTAGTAGTAAGCATGGAGAACATCACACTCAACTGGTACTTCGGAAACGACCGATCCATGCTAGTTTCAAATTGCCTCTTCCGAATGGGCGGCGCTGCCATTCTCCTCTCCAACCGCAGAACCGACCGCCGTCGTTCAAAGTACCAACTAATCCACACGGTCCGAACCCACAAAGGGTCGGACGACAAATGCTACAATTGCGTATTCCAACAAGAAGACGACACGAGCCGCATCGGCGTCCGCCTATCGAAGGACCTCATGGCGGTAGCCGGAGAAGCCTTGAAAACAAACATCACAACTCTAGGTCCACTCGTCCTCCCAATGTCGGAACAAATCTTGTTCTTCGCAACACTAGTGGCTAAGAAGATCTTCAAAATCAAGAAACTCAAACCGTACATCCCTGATTTTAAACTGGCGTTTGAACATTTTTGCATCCATGCTGGCGGGCGAGCGGTTTTGGATGAATTGGAGAAGAATTTGGATTTGAGCGAGTGGCACATGGAGCCATCAAGAATGACGCTTAACAGATTTGGGAACACGTCCAGCAGTTCTTTGTGGTATGAATTGGCTTACACTGAAGCTAAAGGTCGGATCCGGAAAGGAGATCGGACCTGGCAGATTGCTTTCGGGTCGGGTTTTAAGTGTAATAGTGCTGTTTGGCTAGCGTTGAGGACTATTCATCCTGCTAAGGAGAAGAATCCGTGGATGGATGAGATTCATGAATTTCCTGTTCACATCCCTAGAGTGGCTGCCATTGGTAAAGCTTAACAATTTGTTGTGCTTTTATAAATATTCATATATTTTTTTTAAATATACAACAATGAAAGTGGTGATGCTGCTATTGTTCGTGTTAGCTAATGATAATTTTTTCTTATTGTTCATATTGTATGCTAATTGATTGTTGTTGATTATTTTTTTTTTTTTTAATTACAAGTTGGGGATCGGGACAACAAACCCGATATAGCGAACACTTTGAAAATTCGATCACGCATCACAAGTGCCAACTAGCTATGCTCGCTTTGGCCTAATTGATTGTTGTTTAACTTTAAAAAAAGAAGTGTATTATATATACTAGTTAATTAATTGTTAAAATACCATTTTCATTATTGGGCTATCAAACTTTTTTATTAATAAATGTTGACCATCTTCAAATCATTACTTAGATTTCGAGTAGTTCACTTTATCTTATATATATGATGATGATTCCTTACATTTACTATGTGGGTCAAATCATTACTTGGACTAGTAGTATCTCCAACTTGTCTTTTGGATATTTAAATGTCCAATTTTAATTGTAGACTTTGTTGTTCGTCCAATTTTGATCCCTTAATTTTAAAATTTGATCCATAAACTAAAAACAAGTACAATTTAATTAAATGTATTTTTTTATCATTTCTAAATTATTTATTTTTTCTTGCTTCCATTTTCTTTGTTTCTCTCCTTGTAAATTTTATCTTCTCTTCAATCAACCTCCTTCTTTTTCCTTTTTTTTTTCTTCGTTTAGAAAATCCTTATTGATTCTATGGTAGACTAAGAATATAAGACAAAAAGTGACAAATCAAAAAAGGAAAATTGTCATCTATGTGGTTTCTCATGTTAAACCATTTGTAAATTGGATTGAAGAAAAATTAAAGAAAAAGAAAAAAAAAATGAAAGAGGAAGAGATAGGTGGATTGAAGATAGATAAAATTTGTAGAAAGATAAATAATGAGCAATGGAAGAGAGATAAATTTTATTTAACTAAAATCACTATTTAAAACTTTTTTTGATAGTTTAAGACTATAATTAGATATTTTAGAAGTTGAGAGATCCAAAACTTGATAAATAATAAAATTTAATATTCAAAATTAGACATTTCAAAGTTAAAATACCAAAATAATGTTGGGCATTGTGGATGGCGGAGCATGCATTTAAACCCGGCCAATTAATTGATCATTAATTAACTTTAGATAAATATAATTAATCTACGTGCAGTTTACCGTGATTGACATGTTATAAATAAAAATTGACGTAGGATCTCGATCAATCTCTAGACTTTCTTGATTAGTCTTCTCTAATCTTCCTGGTTATATCTTCAAAAAAATAACTCAATTGTAGGAATATTTTGTTGGGGTGCAAACAAAATATTCCACATTAGTTAGAAGAGGGGAGGATCATGGGTATATAAGTGATGGCAAACATCTCTATTGATATGGGGTATTTTTGGTGAAACCAAAAGAAAGGTCATGCGAGTTATGTCAAAAGTATACAATATCATTACATTGAGAAAACCTTCGAGTCTACTAAAAAGAAACACTAACAACATCGGACTTAGGGATGCAAGGTTTGTTTTGTCCGTTTGGACTTTTATTTGAGGTAAAAGTTTTCATAATATAATTACGGTTAGGAGAAAAAAATATTATTAAGTAAAAAAAAAAAAAAAAAAAAAAAAAAATCATGGCTTTCTATTCCAACGAATAATAAATAAATCAAAATGGTTGAAAAATGACCCGTTTTAATAGTTGACATATATACTCAAGAGCATAATTTCAAACTTTTGTGTTGGAAACTTCATAATTTCAAACTTCAATCTCAAGAAAAGTCGTAAATGTTGAACAAAATTTTCTCAACCCCCGTATAAAATTCCTTTCCCAAAAATCATCATCACAAAACTAATTCCAATCCATCAACACAGATTTTTCTTCTGCTTCTTCTTCTTCTTCTATTCAATCCCATGGCAGATCTTCCAAATTTCCAGTTATCCATCCGACTCAAATACGTTAAACTAGGCTACCGTTACCTAATCTCCAACTTCACGTACCTTTTTCTGCTCCACATACTCGCCGCCGCTGCCGCCGCCCATCTCTTCAAACACATTCGCCTGAACCACCTCTCATTAATACTCTGTTCTTCCCTCATCGTTTTCCTATCCACCCTTTACGTTATGACCCGACCCACCAAAGTTTACCTTCTCAACTTCGCCTGCTACAAACCCGACCCGACTAGAATGTGCGACAGAGCCACGTTTCTGGAGAGATCGAAGCTGACAGGGAAGTTTACAGAGGAGAATTTGGGGTTTCAGAAGAAGATTTTAGAGAGGTCGGGTTTGGGGGAGAAGACTTACTTGCCCGAGGCGGTTACGAATGTGCCACCGAATCCGTGTATGGCGGAGGCTAGGAAGGAGGCGGAGGCGGTTATGTTTGGCGCAATTGATGAGGTTTTGGAGAAGAGCAATGTGAAAGCAAAGGACATTGGGATTTTGGTGGTGAATTGCAGCTTGTTTAATCCTACCCCTTCTCTGTCGGCTATGATTGTGAATCATTATAAGCTTAGAGGCAATGTTTTGAGTTATAATCTTGGTGGGATGGGTTGCAGTGCTGGCCTTATCTCCATTGATCTTGCCAAACACCTCTTGCAGGTTTGTTATATTTTATACATTAGCTATGCTTGGCTAAAGGAAAACTAAGAAAAGGGAGGGAATTGAAAGGAAGATGGGCTCATGAAAAGACTCTACCCAGTCTTTTCTACCGCACCAAACATATAGTTAAAGTTGTAAATCTTCAATTTTATTTCATAAACTTTCAAACAGTTAACCATTGTGTTTTTAGTTTTTGAAAATTAAGTTTGTATTTATTATCTTGTAGTACAATTTAATCTTCACTTGAAAAAATAGGTTAATAGTAACAAAATTTCATTAACAAAAATAGGTATTTAAAAGTTTTTTTTTTCATTTCAGTTTAGTTTTTAAAAACATAGGTTAGATTTAGATATTAAAAACTGAACTTAAAATTTTGAAAGACTATGAATAAAAATAAAAATTTAACATTTTTTAAAATAGATATTTAAATTGTAACAGGTGCACCCAAATTCGTATGCTCTAGTGTTGAGCATGGAGAACATCACGCTCAATTGGTACACGGGAAACGACCGATCAATGTTGGTCTCAAATTGCCTATTTCGAATGGGCGGCGCCGCCATTCTCCTCTCTAATCGTTCCGCCGACCGCCGCCACTCTAAGTACCAACTCATCCACATTGTCCGTACCCACAGGGGCTCCGACGACAAATGCTACAATTGCGCTATTCATCAAGAAGACGACACCGGCCACGTCGGCGTCCGCCTCTCCAAGGACTTAATTCCGGTTGCCGGAGAAGCATTGAAAACCAACATCGCCACTCTTAAGCCACTCGTCCTCCCAATGTCGGATCAGCTTCTATCCATCGCGAGTTCTGTAGCGAAAAATATTTTTAAAATTAAGAACATGAAATTGTACGTACCGGAAATCAATTCGGCGTTCGAACATTTCTGCATCCACGCCGGCGGGCGGGCGGTGCTGGACGAATTGGAGATGAATTTGAATCTGAGCGAGTGGCACATGGAGCCATCAAGAATGACACTTAATAGATTTGGGAACACGTCCAGTAGTTCGTTGTGGTATGAATTGGCTTACTCTGAAGCTAAAGGGCGGATCCGAAAAGGAGATAAGACCTGGCAGATCGGATTCGGGTCGGGTTTTAAATGTAACAGTGCGGTTTGGCTTGCGTTAAGAACCATTGATCCGACAAAAGAAAACAATCCATGGATTGATGAGATTCATGAGTTTCCTGTTGATGTCCCTAAACTGGCCGCCATAAAAAAGGCTTGAAACAAGATGAAAGAAAAATAATAACTTTTTTTGATAAATTATAAATTTAGCCTTACCAATGGTATTTAGAAATATTGAATTTATTTTGTTGTGCTTTTAACCATTAGAATTTAGTCCCTATAATCTGATAAAATCTAAAAAAATATTCTTGTTATTCATAAATTGTAAGCGAATCAAGTAGTTGAATTTGATATATTATTTTTGTATATTTTTTCCATTTAATTACTTATCTCACACTCTTATCTTTAAACATACGAATAACTAATTTCTACATATTTTATTCACTAATAATTACGAACGATAGATTATTGCAAGTTTTATCAAATCTTATGGACTAAATTTTAAATTTTCAAACCATAAAGACTAAATTGTAAATTTTTCCAAATCATAAGGACTTAAGTCTATATTTTGAAATTACATTGATTGAATTCTAGCTTTCATCAAATTATAAAGACTAAATTTTTTTATTATTATTATTGTTTTTTTTTTTTTACATTGGATTAAGGTTTTTAATTATAAAAATAAATATAATTTTCTTTAATTTTGTAATGTATGTTATTTGAAGTTCCCACATTAGAATGTGAGAAAATTTCCTAAAACTTTTGATTAATTTTTTTTATTAAGCATGGATGGACCGCTCTACATAGTTTGTTGTATTCAAACTAATTGATATATTTAATAAAAAATTGGCTTGTAATAAAATATTTGATATATCTTAGTTGCCAATTAGATAGGAAAGATGTATTTGATATACCTCAGTTTTCATTCATAGGAGTTTCATTTTTTAACATCGATTACTATTTTTTAGAATGAATATAGTTTGATGGACTTTAATAACATACTAGTTTAGTGTGAAATTTATATAAAAATAATAATTAGTAAGAGATAAACCTTACGTATCTTATCGATGGACTCAACGCTACCGATCATCAAAGTTTGTATAGATATGAACACCATAAATACATAAGAGGAATTAGTTATCTACGTGGACTGGCTGAATTCAAAACAATATATATAATTATGGACACCACAATACTATTATTTTGTGTTAACGGTAGACTCACTTAATACTAGAAAATCAGATCTAGACACTCATTTAGAGTCTTTAAAATAGTAGACATTCCTTAATAATTATCCAAAAAGTAGACATTCTCTTAGCTGCTCCTAAATGAAATTATAAGTTTGGTTAATTCATGGATTAAAATTAATTAATTGATTTCAATTGGAGATAACCTAAATCCAACTCAGGTCGAAGATAGGAAGTTCCATAATTATGAATCAAACCCCCAACGGAAACGAGATTAATTGCGAAAGAGCCCATTAATATATATGGGCTTTGGATTCAACCCCTGCCAACTTATCACATTAGCCCAATTCTACAAATACTATGGATATTATATGCTACATATTTGTATAAAATTGACTAAAAAAAGATTGAAAAACATTTGTTTTTTTTTTAATACTGAATAAAATTAAATTTCTAACACCTACTTTATTACAACTACTTTTAAAACTAACTAGTCTTGAATACTAAAATAAAAAAATGGTTTTAAGGGTTAGTTTGATCATTTTTGTTTTTTGTTTTTGAAAAATAAGCCTGGTGCAACTATTTTAACATCTGATTTTCGTTTACTTTCATATCTATGTATTACTTAGTTACATTTTTAAAAATCTAGCAAAAAACTGTAAACCGTAAAGTATTTCACTTGAAATCTCAACATTCTATTTTCTTTTTCGATACACCTTGTTCAAATTATGATGCAACTTTCACTTATTTGGTTTACTGGGAAGTTTTTCAGCCATCAACATAATTAAATAAAAATTAGGTTTTAAGACTTAGTTTGATAATTGTACCATCACATCTTTGACTTGCATTCGCCACATTTCATAGTTCATCCTTCTATCCAAATTTTCTAGGTTAAACTTCACTGACTTGTGAAACTTACCCTTTCTACTTCAATCCTAACTAAACTACCAATGTGTACATTTTTTTATTAATTTATTTGTATTTTGATTTTTTTTTTTCTCAGTATAATATATATAAATAAATAACATATGTTGAAAAGAAAGTACAACTTCTCCAATATTATATTCACATCAAAATAATGTACAATATTTTAAAGAAAAAAGGGGAATGGTTGCTATAAGAACAAACATTTTTAGACTAAAATACTACTTTAGATTATAGTTAATCATACCAATAAAAAATCATCATAAAATTTGATAATTGACTCAAAAAATATATCTTACATATTTTTAAAATCAAACAAGGATAGTGAGACCATTATTTTTTAATCAAAATAAAATAAATAAGATAATAATTTAAAATGAAAATGTATCTATAAAATTATTATTATTATTATTATTATCATAGGTTTACAAACTTTGAATAACGTGTGTGTTTTTTTTGTTTGTTGGAGTGAAAGAATAACGTGTGTTAAAATACAATAATAAAAGCAATAAAAATAAAGAGTAAAGTGTGAAGTCAGTTATAACACGTGAACGGCACTTCTTGCATGATTTGGAGTATTCTACAATTATGCTTTAATCATGCGGTCAAAATCGTGTTAGTTCCTTTCCTAAAAAGAAAGTCAGGTATATTATTTTCTTCTTTTTTTTTTAATTGGCTATAGAATATTACTATATATTTCGACTACCAAAACATTAAATTCAAAACTTTCTAGTTCTTTAATGTTATTTTCACTACTAAATTCAGTTATTTTTATGCTTGTTTATTGTACCGACGAAAGAAAATATATATATAAACAAGTCGATAAAACTGAATTGAATCAAATCGATCTAATGAATTATTTGATTTTTACAAAAGAATCAACATAAAACTTATCGGAATTGAATATATATAAACAGTAAAAAGAAATAATAATATATTGACAATGGAATTTGAAAGAAGAATTAATTTTGGAAAATAAAAAACAAAAGCATTATAAGTATTATATTTTGTTAATGAGAAATGTTATTTATAGTTAATAAATTACAAATTTTCAAAATCAAATTGAAAATGAAACAAAATGTGAAAAGGATATCAAATTTTAATTGAAACCAAAACTGAAAAATAGAAGCAAAGAAAAATTGAACTTGTTTTTTATTGAACGGTTCATACCTAATTATTGAAAAACGGAAATATTAATTTAGTTGTAAGCATTATAATATTATTTCTAGTATCAACTTATTTTTTTTAACTTGCACAAAACCCTTATATTTCTATTATAGCTCATCGTGTTGAAAATGAGAGCAAACTACATATATAAACTCAACATTAACAAAAATAATTAAAAAATATTTATATTATTTTTCTCATCGTTCACTTATTTATCTTTATTTTTCTTCTTTTGTCTCTTTCATTACCTTCCTTCCCTTTTCTTCCCTTTTAGTTTATTCTTGACCTAGCCAAACATGATATTTCATTGTTTTGCCTCCCTTCGCGT
>JBBMEG010028840.1:0-23094 GCA_037832605.1 Cyclanthera cordifolia
TTTATTTGAGGTGGATGTACCCTTTTGAAAGATATATGAAAATTTTGAAAGGTTATGTTCGTAATAGAAATCGACCGAAGGGATGCATTGGAGAAAATTATATAGTAGAAGAGTCGATAGAGTTTTGCTCTAAATTCTTACAAGGAGTTGAATCTGTTGAATTGCGATCATCAAATAATGCAGATGAAAATAAGATTAATTGGCCGTTATTTGCTGCCAATTATAACACACCAACTAAGGATAGGATTGATCAAGCTCATTTGTATGTACTACATAACTTAGACGTTGTGCTTCCATTTGTAGACCAACACATGTAGATGTTGTCTAAACTGAATCATAGTAGGTCTAAAAGTAAAAAATGGCTTCAAGACAAGCATAATAAAAAATTCAGTACTTGGTTGCGTGATCGTGTTGGGCTCGCTTTAGGGGTTCGTAACAATTCTATATCATCTACATTGAGGTCGATATCACATGGACCTCGTTTAGAAGTGACCACTTATAATAGCTATATGGTCAATGGTATTCAATATCATACAAAAAGTCGAGATGATCTTAGAAGTGTGTAGAATATTGGAGTTATGATAACGACACAAACTTTGCAAGTTTCTAGTTCGAAAGACAAAAATCCCCTTATGTCAGAAATGACATTTTATGGCGTACTTTAAGAAATTTGGGAGCTTGATTATCATAATTTTACAGTCGTTTTATTTAAATGTGATTGGGTAGAAAATAATTATGGAATTAACGTAGATGACGTTGGATTTACAACTGTAAACCTTAATCGCATTGGACATAAATCCCACTCATTCATTTTAGCCACTCAAGCGCAACAAGTTTTATATATAAAAGATCCACTTGATCCTCGTCGACCGGTGGTTTCGATACCTCCATAAAGAACGGTTGAAGATCATGTTCATGATGAAGTTGATATCGACCAAGATTGTAGGTACGGGGTCATCAAAACATTACCTAATATTATTGATGATTACTCGTTCACCTATACTAGAAATGATTGTGAGGGTACATGGATTAATAAATAGGTTAGTGATTGTGAGGATGACTCGTTCACTTATATATTAATCATTATGAATATAATTTAACCAATTATCTATTTTTATTAACATATCTTCTCTCTGTTGTGTAGATTGACACCATGTCTAGCTCAAATAGTGATTATGATTATGGTACACCCGTGAACACACCTGCTCGAAATAGGTTCACTAGAGGCGTGACAGTCTTGCGTGAACTAGCTTAGGAAAGAATGGCGGCAAAGCGGCGGGTTGTTAAATATAACTCAATGGGCCAAGAAGTCGGAGATAGTGCAAAGAAACTCTGTAGTTATATCGGTGTATGTGTCAGATCACATATATCTCTCACCTATGATACTTCAGCAGCTGTCTCCGATTAATTAAAAGAGAATGTCTCAGATTGCATAGAGGTAAATACTTACTTAACTAAATATTATCATGTATTACATACTATAACTAACACGATTTCATTCTATTTTAAACAGATGTCATTTCGGGTGGATCCTAGCTATGTCCAAACATAGGATCATGATGTCTATGGCGAGGATATTCAGAATGTTTAGATATAATCTCACCAAAGATTATATCAAACCGTTTATAAACGTGGACCAATGAGAAGTTAGTCCACCCACCTACAAAATACCCATACATCACACAAGAACAATGAGATCATTTTGTAAACATTAGATTATTAGAGGAATTTAAGATAACTACTTAATTCTTTTGTACTTTGTATATTATTTTAATGTTTAGCATATTACTAATGTGTTCATTAAACACAGAAAAATAATAAATGGTGAAGAACAAAAAGAGAGACGAAACTTTCTTAAATATTCTCACCATATAACCATAAAGTGTTATGGCCAACTCGGTCAGGAGCTAGTAAAAACCTTAAGGCAATATATGTTATGATTATTTTATTCCACTTTACTAATTCATTGTTTGGTGGATTTATGGTGTTAATATTAAAATCGATCCATCATCGCGTCCACTACTATGGATGGAAGGTCGAAAGGGAAAGAATAAAGAGCATGTCGATGAAGCCACGGTTAGTTAACATTTCAAATCTCTGATAGATTAATTTTAATTGATTGAAAATATTTTCATTTCAGAATAAGTTGGGAAATGCACATCGAGGTGTTGATGTTTTGACCAAAGCGTTGGGAACACCTGAGCACCGAGGACGTGTTAGGGGTGTTGATCAATTTCTATCTCTATTTGCTTTTTTCAAAATGGCTCGTCCAAGTGATATAGTACGTGAATACCCAAGCATCAAGGACGTGTTAGCCAAGTTTGTTTCTCTCCTTGTAGTGGAAGTAATCACGATCAATCACCCCCGATTTTGGGAGAAGAACCAATAAGGCAAGCAGATGAGATCCGCTAAACACATCAAGTCATTAGAGATGAACCCCGCATTGTCCATCCTGTTGTCGAAGACTTAAGAGAAGTAAGTTGCATATTATTTATTTAATTTAATTTCTTATTTATTTTTTAAACTTCATTACTTTAACTATGTGTTTCTTTGAAGGGTGTGGCATGTCAACTTACCATTGAAAATGTTGACAACATTGTTTTCTTTGGCACAATGTATGAATTGAGCGGGGCACCTGCTAAGATTCATGGTCTTCCACTAAGAAAGTACAACCCACGCGTCCTAGTGGATTTAATAATTTGAAATAACGGGGATTTGGACCTTCCAATTCCTCTAAACGACGAGCTTCAATACCTTGGACAAGCCGTCAACACTTTTGTGTCATGTCCGCATGCATGGACTGTTAAGACAACCAACGTATCAAAAGAGGTATTTAATTTTACATTTCCTCTTTATAGTATGTACCACACTATTAATTTACTAATAATAGATTAAATTTATTGTCATAGTCGTCAGTTCCAAACAAAGGTAAGAAGATTGTATCGGGTACACGATCTCATCAATCACGCATGGTGCTTCCAACCACAATCAAGTTGGTTTATCACTATGCTAAACATAGTATGAATGATACTGACATGCTGCCAATTGATCTTACCGAGAATATGTTTGGATTTCAGTAGAACTGCTTCCTTGCCAGAGAAGACATTTTGCAGTATTGTGAGATGGAAGAGATCAGCTACACTCCCATTCTTTGTTACATTGCGTACATACTAAATCATTTTCAATTATTATAACAACTTTGTTACATTGGTTTATTACTAACGTTTCCTAAATCTATTTCAGCTACATTCGGGCTCTTTACGATCAACAGATTCTTGATAACTACTTACTAGTGGACGGTAGTAGTTTTGCATCAATTATGGGAAAACAAAATCAAGAAGGGCAAATCAAGAATCTGGTTGATCGTTTTGACATTATTACAAATGTTCGTGAACGTGTCTTCTTACCCTTTAATACCGGGTATGCATTTTTAAATTTTAAACTTCGTAGTGTGTAATCTATGAAGATGATACTGTTTAGTGTAGTTCTAATTTCTCGTTATGTTATTTTAGGCACCATTGGATTTTAGTAGTCCTAATCCTGAAGATGTTACCGTTTATATTATGAACTCACTTAGTCAGAAGGCGCTCGATGAGAGTTTAGCTAATTGGCTTATTATCCTAATGTTTTTACTTTTGTTCTATAGTTCTTATCGAATGTGGCAATCAAAAATTAATTTGGAAATCAGTGAAGGTACGTAAATCATAGCTAGATTTCTTTGATTCTTGGTCATGTGGAATTATTATTAACATTGCCTAAAATTTTGGTTACTAGTGCCCTCATCAGTTGGGATCCATAGTGTGTAGATATTATGTCCAACTTTTCATGTGAAAATGATATCCACCACGCGCACCCCCATAAATAAACTGGTAAGCTTTTTTTTTACTTCATTAACAATTTAAGTTTATAAATTATGCGACACTTTTTGTTTACTAATTTCGAAATATTTTTTTTATTTTAGTTTAACTCCACGAAACCATACAGCCAAGAAGATATCGAATCGAATGGGCAGACTTTATAGGTAGATTTTTATTACCGAACAATTAGTTATAGTGTAGCATTTTGAATATTATTATGTATAGCATTATACTCAAGTTATAACATTTTGAATATTGGATATTGTGTATTAATTGTTTACTAAAGTAGTCTCTCTCTCTCTATATATATCTATTATGCAAATCTTTCTAGCGAGACAAAGTCTCTTATATTGTGGATTTTGATTAGTCATCTCTATATATATCATTTCTGGAATTTACAGAACTAACATAAATTTTTTGGTAATCTTAAAGTTACGCCGTTATGCTGCCGAAATTTTAATTAGTTTAACTAAAGTTTGAAGTTATATCATGTTTGCAAAGATGAGTTTATCGGTGAATTTTGGTAGTTTGACATTTTCAAGGCATTGTTTCTTATTTGCCTTGAAATAGACAAATCATCACATAGATTTTTTTTATATCTCTCTCTGAATATCTTCATACCAACATAATTGCCAAAACAAACCAACAAAAAGACTCTCGCATTCAGATAACAACAAACACACTCACCGTCCAAGCATCAAAAGAGGGGACTGGGACTGGTCCCTGGTGATACAGTGAATATCGAACCATCAACAACTCGGAGAAGTTTTGATACTTTTAATGTCGGTCACAAATGGTGACCTATTATAATAAAGTCAAAAGTTTAAATGAAAATGGTGACCCACATGCATATACGTGGTGACCCATAAAAATCTGTTTTTTAAAAATTAAAAATGTCATTTTTAATGTCGGACACATTTAGTGACAGACACATTTGGTGATGGGCAAATACCGTCACCAAAAGTCTTTGGTATCACGCAATATGAACAAAACCAATGAGTGACCCAAAGGCTTTTGGTGACGGGTTTTGCCCGTCACCAAATGTGCCTGTCACTAAATGTCTTTAATGACACCAGTATTGATGACGATCATTTGACCGACACCAAATATATTTGTTGTTAGCATATGACCGACACTAAAAGTCTGGTTTCTACTAGTGATATGTGATATAACCCAACTCAACCCATCTTTGATATAAGTATTTGACAATTCCTAATTCAAAATATGGAATAAACAAAATAATCAGTCCTTATAGAGATGATTTGAAAATTGTATTACTTCATTGTTTAGAACAACATACAATTGTGTTTTCCTCCGTGTAGTGATGCTTAGAACATAGCCAATGCGAACAACATATAATTATCTATAGCAAGTTTAAAGCATCGCTTACATGCGATTGGGCATCAATTTTGTACTTGCTCTCAAATCACAAAGAGGTCTCCCTAAATGTTGCCTTCCAATTGAAACAAGAATGGTGAATTCTCATGGATCACTCTCTTTGTCTGGAATCATATTCATCACTATTTCATTACACTCTTCATTCAAAGAAATAATATTGAATTCAGTCCTTTTATGTGTATCCCTTTGAAAATATCCATGAATTTCTCAAAATGCATATCTTCTGGTTTCTTTCTCCTCAATCTCTAAGGCAAGGGTGGTGGTGGTGGTACATATTCTGTTATTTCAATTGATTTCTCTTTTGTCGTAGCATTGCTTCTACTTTCTCCACTCACTTCTTTTTTCTCTCTCTCTTTTCTCTACTATTTCTTTTACTTTAGGTTTCCCTTTTTCTTCAGACTTTTCTCCACTCAATGAGCTCAATGAGCCATGACAAAGACCCCACAGGAAGTTGCCTTCGAATACTAAATCATAAATAACGAAAGAGAAAGAATAGGTTCAAGCAGTTGAAGTTATTGAGCTCATTGAATTTCTAAATTCTTCACTGCTATTTGGTGACTGTGAGTTGTCGTTTCATTTTTTGTGATATATTCCTTTAGCAAATATTCTACTGAATTTATATTGTTTAGATGGGGCACATTTGGCTTTTGGTATGGAATACTTTGACTAATAGGAAAACCTTGATTATATGAACTGTTTTGGCTTTTAAATCCAAAGGACCTTAAAATGGTTTATGAAAATTCGATTGGAAATACCCTGGTTCATGTTGGCACCTTGATTTCTCCAAGCAAGGTTCGATTGATACTATTCTGATAGTCTTATGTATTTTCAAATTGGTTTGGTCTATGACCCATATACATTAGTGTTGTTGGATTGTGTAGGCAAGCATTAAAATTATGAGGATCTCCACATATTGCACAAACTCTTTCAAATAGGCTAGCATTTAAACTATACCTTAATGCAGGTTGACTTGCAATAGTTGATTGAATTAGTGTCACAGTAGCAATACTGTTATTTTGAAGAATCTTTAATTTATCCCTCATAGTTGCGATATGTGCATTCAAACCAAACAATCCTTCAAGCTCAACTCTTGTTCCCATTCTGTCTTTTTTTCCTCCCATTTTTTCGCTGATAATTAATCTTAGCAATTCTTTCCATTATTTCATGTGCTTCATTGTATGTCTTAGAAAACAAAGCACCATTAGCTGACCCATCCAACATTAGTTTAGAATTAGTACCCAATTCATAATAGAAATGCTCCAGTTGAACATATAATGGAATCCTATGATGCGAACAAGTTCTTAACATTCCCTTAAGCTTCTCCCACACTTTAGTAATTGACTCATCATCTCTTTGCTCGAAGTCTATAATCTCATTCCTTATTTTTCACATTTTTAGTTGGTGGGAAATTGTTTTACTTAAAATTGAGTAGCTAGCACAATCCACGAGGTTATATCTTCAGCAGGTAAGGTGTCTAACCATGCTTCAACATTATCCCTCAGTAAATTTGTAGATAGACTCAATCCTAAACTATCTTGTGACACATCAGTGATCATAAATTATCACACACATTCATGAATGTTCTTAAGTGCTGGTGTGGATCTTCTATTGATGTGCCCTGGAACTATCTTATCGATTGCAGTATTTGGAACATAATAGGTTATAATTCAAAAGATCTATCAGTAATTTCTTGCCTAATGATTCCTTATTGTAAGTCAATAATATCAATATAGCAATTATAGTTGGGTTTTCATTCATTCTTCAACATTAAGATTGACATCTGGTGTAGGATTACCTGGATTTGCAGTAATCCTTCTGTTTTCTCTGATTCTCCTTCCTAAATAATATTCTTGTTCTTTGTCAAATACACATGGCGACCCGTCACAGTAACAGATACAACAATCAATTCTTCAGAGAATTAAAGTTCTAAACACAAGTCTTAAAAGAAAAATTAAATGAAATTGTAAATCCTGGGTAACTGGGCCAAAAAAACTTGTTCTAATCTTATCCTACCTCAAATCGCTATGCTCACACAATCGTATTTCGTCAAAATAATACTAAATGAGGTCGAATGTGCAAGTAAACACAATCATTGTTGTAGTAAAGTTTTAATATTTCCAAAAGTTCATTCTTCACAAGGACTTGATTATGTCTTACTTCTCAACTCATTATTTAAAAAGTGTTTAGTAAAAATGATCTAAATCTACTACATAAATATAAATGGGTAAGTAAACAATAGCCAATACACAGTAATAATAACAAACACCAGTAATGCAAATTCACTGAATTTAAAGGTCGGTTAGATTAGAAATATGGAAATTATATTGTTGCAACATTGAATATCATGGTAAGAAGTGTATCACTGTTGTACTTGCTCACTACCTCTCTCGAGCAACAATATTTTCAATGAATTCAAGTCAACATCATTAGTAAAAATGTCATCTCAGACTCCTCATCAAATAGTGAGAGAAATATCACTAACCTAACCTAATGAATGCAATGCAGATCTACTCAATATTCCTTCTCTCAAAGTAATTAACAAGTGAACTAGAAATAGTTTGTCAAACGAAATATATTTAAATCGCCACAACAATGCATGATAATTCAATATCTTCTTATTCAATGCTATCGTAATCTGAAATCACATAAGCTTAATCATACCAAGTTGAAATTAGTTCTTCATCGACACAGATTTCATGGATTCAACAATAACAATAGACTTCATTATCACAACTAAAAAGACAAACAGACAGAACGCAATGCAATGCAACCGAAATAGCAAACTCAAAACCAAACGAAACAACTCTAAATCGAATAACCTTCATTTGAATAAATAAAACACACGAGCATTCAATTAAACGTGTTAGAAAAAAGAATCACAATCAAATTACAACACAAGATCGCAATCAGAATGTACATAACTCGAAGAACAACAATAAAAGTAAAAAAGAAAGGATTAGAGAGAAAAAGTTTGGATCAAATAGGGCAAAAACAACTGTTTCAGATCCAACTCCTTCACTTCCAATTGTTAAAGCTAAACTCTAAAAAATGCTCCTAATTTCTAATATAAAAATTTTAGAAAAAGGAATACAACTAGATTTTCTACTTTGATGCTTTAGCATTTCATCAATATATACAATTGCTTTCAACGGTTGGAATTGCTCTATTTCACCCTATAAATCATGTCACTCGTAAGATCTTGACACATATTTAGTGAAATGTGCTTTCTAAAACCATCTTTCTTCAACTTAACTCTTCTTCCTTCTTTAGTCGTATTACTACAACTCAGCTTATGAAGCTTCATTAGCTTAGAACCTCCAAAGTATCTGCTCAAGTATAGAATATTCTAGACTTAGCTTCTCTTGATTAGAAATATGATTAATCACACATTCATGCACCAAAAGTAATAAATTGCTGAAAAAGTATATTATACATAGATATTGCCGCATCATTAAACTGTATATGAAATACAATGCTTTAGCAATTAAACTTTCCAAATTCTTCTATAGTATGACGTCATTTTCTCTAAAAACTTTTTTAAGGTTAGCAAATAACTCTCATATCTGAGAGTTATTAGGATACATATGCAAAAAAGAGTTTTTCATAAGATGGAACCAAAAGTTTTATGATCGATCTAGTAATTTCGATATAAACTTTAATCAATTACTTCAACAAGGATGATCGTATGTCGATGTGATCTTGGATGAGACTAGCCAAAGAATGTTGAGTCAATAGGCCTCCCATGTTGCAGATTACCGTAGTGAGTGGTTGAGAAACACAACATCACAATAAGAAGTTCAAGCCTTCCTAAATATCGAGAAAAATGTAGAGTTGCTCCCATAAGAAGTGTTTTTTGTGCTTAAACAAAGGGATCTCGCCTCTCATTAGCCCGAGAGAACACTGATTTATAGTAGGATTATTAACAGCTTATTCATTAGAGGAATCAGTGACACTTAGAGAAAAAGATGTAATCACAGGTGTAGAACAAATTTCTTGTCCCAATAGTGAATTATGACAAGCTTGTGAAGAATCATATGACAGATGAAGTATTATATCTGTGGACATAACTTTTCTTATAGCACGAAAGAGTTCAGAACAGGTCTTTAGTGGAATAAGCCTCGGGTTAAAGAAAAAGAATTGAATCTTGGATCATTGTAGCTTCGAACCTATAGAACCACGGGTTTTAGACTAGCTCATACTTGTTGACCTAATTTTTTATTAGAGAGTAAATTTGAAGAGTTTAAATTGGCGGATTAACTATGTTGAACATAATTAATATTAGCATATAGTTTAATTTATTAAACTTGAAAATTAATATTTTAGCTATATAATTTAATATTTATTGGATAAATATTAATGTAACCTCGATTTTTTCCCCTCTTCACCAAGGTACTAATTTCTTCTTATGATAATAATAGACTAAAAATAATAAGAATAATAAAATAAAATAGAAGACTTTAACAATGAGATTGGAATTAATTTTGTTGTTGCATGCTTTCTTTACTATGAAAGTGTATTTTAGGAATGAAAAAAAAGGAAATTAGGTTTGTTGGAAGATTTTTGGAACTTGATTGAAAAGAAAACTTGAAATCATGGTTTAAATAGAAAGAGTTGTCAAATCACCCTAGGGAACCTTCAATTCCATCTTATTGGCTGGAAAATCTGGCCAATCAGCCATCTTTCCTCTTATTTCTGCATCAATCATGGGAAGAGAGAGGAGACATCTCAGTTGTTGCTTGGAAGAGCCATCGAATAGTCGACACATGGCAGTAAAAATTCGTCGCAAGGAGTAGCATGAGAATCCAACTCCCCGAAGCAACCTGTTTGTCTGTCTCTCCGTGCCACGCATCTGGCAAGTGCTCTACCGTCGTTAG
Organism: Cyclanthera cordifolia; assembly: GCA_037832605.1. Lineage (NCBI taxonomy): Eukaryota > Viridiplantae > Streptophyta > Magnoliopsida > Cucurbitales > Cucurbitaceae > Cyclanthera > Cyclanthera cordifolia. The sequence goes on from JBBMEG010028840.1 coordinate 10,130, forward strand.
TAGTGAGTTTTAGCTGTTGACGTCACTTTGGTCGGTTCCAACTCCCTAGTTCATCTTTCTTGCTATCGTGTGGCGTTTTAGAAGGTAAGAAATTCACTTTTCCCTTCTCAGTCTCCTTTTAGACCATCATAAATTGTGGGTAGAAGCTTCCATCAAAACCCTTTCTTCTTTTGTAAATTTACGGGGCTATAGAGCTCCATTTGAAAATCCAAGACCAGATCCATGTTCTAGAGAATAAGAGGTTTCGTTTAAGATATGGGTCGTCAGATACCTTCGAGGTTATTTTGTGTCGACACGTCGCTGGACAGTATATTATCCTTGATTTAGTGATTTTGACCTAATGTTTAGTCTTTCTATCGAATGCATAATGAACCTTCGACGCTATTTATTGTAGACAATACCAATGAACCTTTTTTGTGGTAGAGGAGCTTCTTAGTGATTCAGCCGAGTCGTCAGAAAAGTAAGAGATTTTTCTACGTGTTTGGTTGCTACAATTCACGTCAAATAGTGATATGCTTAGGAATTCCAACCTAGACTCTATTGGACCGATGTGGCCAATTAATGTTCCTTTAATAATGGAATTGATGTTTAAATTTCAAGCGATGTTGCTCTACTATACTAGTTATTGTGTGGATTTCTGTTTGGTATCTCTAGGGGTAGTGCTGGTGTTTCAGGTAGACCCGGTGGAACAGATGATCTCGTGGAAAGATGCCTGCTGGTGTGCCTACGTGCATGTGAGCAATGTCAGCCTTAGTCAGACATACCTCCACGCTAGAGGTTAGCAGATGGCCCTCTAACTTGAGGTTTAGGGACCTCGTGTGTTTCCCGCACTCGAGGTCCACCCTAGCCAACACAGGTAACTCTTATTTGGGTGACACACATGTACAAATGTAGGCCTGTGTAGCGGTAGGCGGAGGGTCTAGACCTACCAAAATATGTGTGGCTTTATTCCTTTTCGTAGTGTACACTAGGTATATATATTTTCTTATATACTCACCCATTTTCTCTTGTCTAGCTTTTAGGTACGGGACCATATCGAGATGGTTAACTGGGAGTTTTGCATGATCATGGGCACAATGTAATCTTTTCATATTTCTCTTATTTCCATTATGTTTTTTTTTCTAGACGATTATGTTTGCTCATATTACTACTATCTTACTATTAGTTGTGTAATTGTGGACTCCTGCTGCATTCAACTTGATTGCATTTTAAACGACATACCAATGTGTTACTTTTGAAAAATGCATTGTGCCATGAATTGTTTTCCTTCCTCTTCAAATTTTTTGATACCTCTTTATATATATATTTTTATCTTACATTTATATATACGTAAATTACTTTTTATATATCCAATCATGCATTGTCAACACTCCATTAGAGTATTTAGGGGGCCCGTTACAATTAACGAAGAAATGATGAATTTATTGAATAAATTAATTATTGGATAATTATTTATTAAAGAGATCATTAATTAATATATTGAACATATTAATTGTATTAATAATGATTTGATAATTGTTAAAGAGAAAAGTTAATTAATATATTGGACATGTTAATTGGATTAATAATTATTGAATAATTATTAAAGTATAGAATTCATACATCAGATATATTAATTAGGCATTTGTTTATTTGTAATATATTGCATTAGAGTACTTAAGAAGGGATGAAATTTTTCAATTTTGTTTTCAAAGAAAATCGTTTATCTAAAAGATTTTTTCTAATATCTATTAATATTGGATAGTAAAAGATATTGTATTTTTCTATTTTAAATAATTCATTCTAAAATAGGAGGCGTGAGAGGGTTTTCATTCCCATCCCACCCAATTTCGAAGTTACCCATTTGAAATAGATAAACTTCTCTGAAAGCTGAAATCTCTCTTCTTTTCCATAGTCATACCTCTAATAAGGTTTCTAGCTCTCTTCTCTAAAGGCTTCCCATCAATCACTCATTGTAGCAAAGAAGTCATAGTCTGAAAGACAATAGAAGATTGTTCAAGATTGTTCGAGAAATAGTCAATCCTACTCAACATAAACAACTGTCAGTCTAAATCAAAGGCATCAGTTAATGTGAGTATGGTTTAACGTGTGAATCACTTAGGGAATAGCATGTAGATTAATTGGATTAATCAAGATAATTAATTAGATTTATTATTGTAAAAGTTTTTTAATCACAAGCTTCTGCCATGCTAAATGTATGCTCATACCATTTATTCCCAACTATTCTAACTTTTTTCAAATTCGTAATCAGTTAATATGTTGGACACCCCCATATCCTGAAGTGGCATAAACTACTTTTATGTCATTTCAAAAATCATTGAGTGTCTCTCAAAATCTCTTACTATAAACCATGTTGAGTATGAATAATGCATTCTCCCACACGTATCCCACAAACGAGTGTTGCATTTGAGCAAAGCTCATCATGCACTGAACCATTTCCAAAAGTGTTATGCCTCTTCTTTCTGAAACACCATTTTATTGACGTGTTCCTAGTACTGAGAGTTGGGACGTTATTCCATGTTCTGCTAAGTAATTCTTGAATTCTAGGTCCATACAATCTCCACCATGATATGATCATAGTGTTTTTGTTGAATTAGGTAAATTATCAATCAACCTAAAAGCTTCAGATGATAGGTTGGGATAAATTTAATTATGTTAAATAATACTTCCCCTCACTTGTGAGCTTAGAAATTTGATAAATATCCTACAAGTGAATTCAATATTGGTTGTCTGGTGGTTTACATAATTCAACATGCAAACAATATATATTGTTATATTCAATATGTGCATTCTATGTCTTCTTACATAGGAGAAAGGTTTCATACATATATGGAAATATTATAAATATGGAATAAAATCACTATGGAATACAATTGAGAGAAATATTCTACCAAATATTCTATTCTACTATTAATACATACATTCTATAATAGTTATAATTTTAACACTCTCCCTGAAGCTTGTTTAAAGATATCCTCCATAGCCAGCTTGTCAATTAATGGGTCAAACTACCTTATATCACTAGTACTGGCCTATCTGTATCTGAATAAATTTGAACTTGAAAGTTATTTTGCTAATTTTGCTTTTTAAATAAACTCATTTACCATAAGTCCTTATTTGGTAGGATGTAAGTTTAGTCACCAACTCCGGCTTCACTTGCAATTATAAATCGAAGGGTAACACTTCAACGTGTAACACACTAAAACGAAACAAACGTTAACCACTCATAACGTTTGGCCACACAGTAAAATGAAGACAACAAAAGCACCATCTACGAACGAATGAACGAAAAAAATAACACCAACGAATACTTAATTAAAAGGTTAAAAAAGTGTACGAATAATAGCTTACACAACGCGAACAAACTATCTGAGAGGCTAACTCGAAGCTTACTAGCCGTGAATTCAACCGAGCAACTTCCTACAAAGCCTTCATAGACTCTCGACCAACCCTTCAATCAAACCTAGCGGCCGAACGCTTCGATGCCCACACATAACTCACCAAGCTCTCTCAAGCATTTTGTCGAACACCTTCCTTGCAAGACCAAAACCAAACCACAAGTACGAGAACACAACTGACTTCAATGTACGCTCGAGCTTCTTCAACCCGAACTCAAGATCAGAAGGAGAACAAAACTTACCTCTAAGTCTCTCGAGCTTCACGACTAAAAGAACCTAAGCCGAACTCCCACACACCAAAAAAATCATGACGTGAGGACTGCCAGTGAAGATCGCGAGTGGGAGAAGAAAGCTTGAAATTGAATTTTTTGCATAATAGAGCCAAAATTGCGCTGCAACTCGAAGGCTCGCGCTGAAGAGAGAAAGAGTCGCACGAGAGAGAAAGCAGATCGGGAGAGAGACGGCGGCAGAGAGAGAGAGAGACGTCGCTAGAGGAAGACGTGAGGAAAAGCTCGGGCCTGCTCGCGAACTCGAATCAAAGAAGAAGGGGAAAACGAGAAAGGAGAGGTTGAAGGAGAAAGAGAAAAACTAAGGCTCAAGTTTTGCTTATTTACAAAATTGTCCTCCAATTTACTGTTTCCTAAATAGTTAACCTTAAATTTTTGATAAATTGTTGTTATTGGAGTTGGTAAGATATTAATAGTTTCAGACGAGGCCCTGGTTTGAATCTTAGTTGTGACATAAATTAACTTTTAACTTTTTGATTTTGATATTTATTTTTATTAACTTCATTCTCAACTAAGCCTTTATAAGATGGTTTGTCACATTTTGTTAAATTGAATTTAAGGAAATTTTAATATTTTTTATTTCAAAAAAAAATCATTGATGTTAATTTGTTTCTATTATTTATTTTAACTATGTTTTAGTTGTTATACTATCATGCTTTAATTACTTGTAGATATTATATTGATTCTGTTACCACGTGGATGGTTCAATGTCCGTCACATTGTGATTACTACATGCATACTTTCTGTTATTTATTAGGTAGCTGAACCTTTAAGTTAGCTAATATGAAAACAAGTAAATTTATTAGGACAAGGAAGATGTAGTTATTAACAAAGTAAGTATATTAATTAATAAGGACTGACTGAATATTTACTTTTATTTGCTTTTTGTTTACATTTAAGAGAGAGAGTGACAATTATAGATCTATTACTATTGTTCATTAGGTTAATATAAGACTTTATATATTTAGAGATATGTTAGGAATATTCATCCCACTAGTGCGCACCAATCACAATTGAATGCGATAAACTTTGAGGGAAAGCTTGAGTTTCTGTGAATGCACTTCAGGAGAAGGCATCCATGTGTACTGTGAATCATTTTTCTTATCATAATACTAATGTAATTAGTGTTGCTTGTATTCTTAATTCAAATTTAAACCTAGCTAGTTAATTGAGTTGTTTTATTTTTTAATTAAGTTTCATTTGCCTCAAAGTGGATGAAGATTGTTCTAAAGAATTATTTATGTTGTAAGAAATGTCTGCCGAGTGTTACGATCCAACTTCGTTGTTGTAGCAAAGCAATCGTGAGGCACCTACTCTAACCCGCCGAGCAAGTCAGCCAAACAAAAATCACAGAGCGGGTGGCACGACAGGGCCAACCTCCCTCATAAGCCTCGAGAAAAGTTTTCGAAAGAGAGAGAAAGAACGTTTTGAAATACGTTTTGCCTTTGAAAGGTATATGATAAGATGCAATAAGGGACGCAACAACTAGCTTGCATTGATCATATAATCACTTGGTAGGAAGGAAGCTTCAAGAAGTCATACCCCCCTATAGTACATTTTGGACCATAATTGATGTGACACCCTTACATATGAAAATGACGAGGAGTCAACACCTAGATAAAAATGAAGGAAAATATCCTAACATGCAATATTAACAAAATAACATAAAAGCATGATGAAAAGGGTGTAGAGGTTCATGCGGCCATGTGCAACACGCACTCGACAAGCAAGACCGTGACACCGAGCATGGTGTTCACATTTTATTTTAGAATTGTTTAAACTTAATTCTTATGTTTATTGTTTTGTTAAATTCAATTCAAAATAAATAACTCTTGAAATAATTACTCCTTGTGAAAATGACTTAGGAATATATTACTTGACTATAATTGACAACATAGCTTTTTTATGTGCACAATGATGCTTAGGCCTTAACCTATGCAAACTTCTTTATAGTTAGAATTCAATTTAGCTACAACGCTGCACCGGTGTCCCGGTGCATCATGTACTAGGAAATATGGTCTAGCTCGAGAACTAATAGACATATGAGTTGAAAGCTAAAAGATCCGAGATTATATCCGTATTCGCTAACATCAAGATTATTCCACTAATGACCTATGTTGAACTCTCTCACATTATAAGAAAAGTTATATCTTTCACGAGTTGTCTATAATTCACAACTAGGTTAAAAGATCATTTTACCTCTTTGATTACATATTTCTTCTAAATCGTCATTGATTCTTCTAGTTATTGAGTTGTTCATGGTCTAACCATAAACCAGTATCCTCTCGGGCCAGTGAGAGGCAACCACTCTTTGCTCAAGCCTTGGAATCAGTTCTTAAGAAAACAACTTCTCTAACTTTGTTCAACCCTAATTTCTATTTATTTCAAGTTATCCTCCACTATGTACCCTAGCAGTAAAGTAGAGAGGATTAAAATGTCCCAAGTATTGTATGCATCAGTAAAGTATCGTCATGAGTTGTTCCAAACAAGACATTGCACATGTAGTGGGAATAGTACTTGGTATATGACGAATTATGGTGAAGAGCATTGAAATACTTTTACATGGATCCTTAGATACACCAAAGGATCAATGGATGTTGCATTATGTTGTGAAGAATCATACTTTATTATTACATGATATACTAACAAGTTCAATTGATATTAATCCTTGAATGACCTAGTAGGAATATAAGCAACATGGAGATGAAAAGGAAGAAAGAAATAATTAATGGTATGGAGATTGACGGATTATCAATCACATTTCCAAGTAGAGAGAATGTCAAATAATATTAGAAAACTTTAGATCATACACCATGCTTCTAGACATCCAAGAAAGATTCTAGATCATACACATGTATTCAAAATTAATGAAGAGATTTCTAGAACACGCTTTGTCTAAGATTCTTGAAAAAAGATCTTGACCATGCACATTATCCAAAGTGAAGTAATGGAAAAGTTGAGACCACATGATTTACTTAATCACCTAAGAAAGATGTGGTTAAGTTATGACTTGAAGATTTTCTTGGAACTCAAATTTAGGTAGGTTATAAATAGGTGAGTGTCCATTGATAGAATTTGTATTATATTAGTTATGAATATGCCTTGGTCCGTTAAAATTAATGTCTATAATAAATTTGAATCTAACTTTTTTTTAAAACTAAATTTAATAATCTCGTTATAAATAAAATCTTTGACAATTTAAAATTAAAGTTAAAAATTTTACATAATATAAAAACTTAGACATGGCATAGGTTATTGAGAGTTGTTATAAATAAAGAATTTGTCAATTTAAATTAAAATTATAGTAGGAATTATAAAAAGTAGTGTTTTAGTATGATAGAAAAAAATTTAGGCTTGTTAGTCTTTAAATAACTAACATCTTTTAAACATGTTTACATTTTTTTTTTATTTGCTTTATTAAAACAGTTAAAGTTATTTAATTTTTAACTTTTTATTTTATCGAATGATTTAATAAAATATCTAAGTACAAAGTTCATAACTATTTCTTTTACTTCAAAAATGGGATGGATCATACCATGATCTTTTTGATTTATGGGTCACATCAATTATCACATAGTTCATAATATTATAAATATATATTATAGACCATAAAAAAACTATATACTTACAAATTTTATTTATCAAATAAACTAATAAAATTATTGATCAAATATGAAAGTACATCTAATAATGCATATAGGTGGATTCAAAAAAAAAAAAAAAAGAAAGAAAAAGTGATTTAGAAATAAAGAGTTATTTTAAATAATGTAATAATTTTTTAATTTGCAAATGTTTTCAAGTATATTCATCAATCAATTGAATAATTATTTATCTATTTATGGAGTTGTTCATAGATGTTAGATTATTATTAGTTAAAAAAATAATTTTTTTGATCCAATTTGCTTCCATATTAGTTATCAATATGTCTTAATTCATGTAAATTAATATCTATAATAAATTTGAATTTAATTTTTTTTAAAACTAAATTTAATAATATATTATTGTTATAAATAAAAACTTTCGTCAATTTAAAATTTGTTAAAAATTTTACATAAAATAAAAACTTAAACATAAAAATTATTATAAATAAAAATTTTATCAATTTAAAATTATAATAAACATGATATAGGAATTATAAAAATGACATATGGTAGTATGATAGAGAAAAAGTACAGCCTTTAACTCTGAAAAATTAACATTTTTCTCACATGTTTACATTTTGCGTTAATTGTATTAAAATAGTTATGATTATTTGATTTAATTTCATTAATATTAATTACAAATGAACAATTGGGAGTAATTTTAAACTTTTTATTTTATTAATAACTTAATAAAATATCAACTTCAAAGTTCAATAATAGAATAGAAGATCGAATTTACGACATTTTGGATGCATAGGTACACATTAATATTACATAGCTCACAGTAAACTACGTATATAGATGATAAAAAAAACTATATACATTAAATTTTTATTTTATCAAATAAATTAATAAAAAATTATTGATCAAATATCAAACTAAATTAATTAAAGCACATATGTGATTAGAAATAAAGAATTATTTTGAATAATTAAAATGAGTAGTTATTTTGTATGATTACAATAGATATTTGAGGATCACTAACTTTTATTTTAATTAAAAATTATTTTGTATCATTGGGTATCATCTTCAAAACAAAATTTCTTTTTGGCATAACAATCTCATCCTATGGTGTGAATGAGTTGAAAACAAATAGATGACATAATTATGTGTTCATGAAGCCTCTAATGCATGAACATAACAACAAAGATCAGACATAAAACAATACCAAAACTTGAAGTTAGGTTACTAAAAGGATAAAAAAAAATCAAAACCAATTGAACGTGAAAAAGATGGTGAAATTTCTGTCACGTGTGTGAAAGGAAACTTCATGCATTTGTAGCTTTAATTTTGGCAGAATCTGTTGTGAAATTAAATGAAGACCTCATATTTGTACATCAAAACATGATTGGTTTCGTGTGGTAACTCATTAGTAAGGGAGAGAAGAAAGTTGTTAAGCCAACAAGTGTTGAATAGAAACTCTCCTACCATGTATTAATTCTTGAGTTGGGGAAAAAGAAATACCTAACTATTTTTAATAACAAAAGAGGGATCTTTTCAAAGAGATTTACAGAGAATTCTGTTATATATCCATGTTCATTTCCAATTCATGATCATGTTTCCTATGACCTCATGATTTATGTATTATTATAGGTTTACATATATTGTGATCCATAAACTTTTATTCCATGTTTGTTTAAGAACTAATAGACCATGTGGTACAGTTTTCTTTTTCTCTCTCTTTTTTCTCTATAGTATACTCGATCTTAACAAAATTAATACTATCTTGTGTGTGTTTTGAATTGTAAATAACAATCAACAACACTCAGATTGTGGCTCACTAATATTACATACTAACCATAAAATCTGTGATTTGAATTTGTTGATCCTTTATTTTACAAAAATAAAATAAAATATTCAAAATGCTAGATAAACGGATAAATGTTCAAGAAGTCTATAAGAAGCACCTTTTATAAAATCCTAACAAATCCTTTTTTTTTTTTCAAATTATATAGAACTTAATACAAATTATAAAATATAATTAATATATATTTTTAGGTTTCTAGGTCATTGTCACTCGACTCTTTAGATCCTGACTCATTAAGTGATCAATGCAAGATCTCGTACTGAGTATTCGAACCGTGTTATAATTCAAGATATCACAACCTTATGATCTAAAATTTATGAAAATAGTGCCATAATTTTTCAAACAAATTGAATAATTAAGCGACCTATGAATACTAATTGTGAGCATAAGATACAAAGGTTCATATGGCAAAACAAAAACTTGATAACCAACGGAGTTTTAAACGGTGTTTGTTGAGGCGTTTGAAAGTCTATGTCACTAAAGCATTGTTCTTTTGGCAAGTCTGTAGAGTTACTATGTTAGAGTGAATAGTAACAAGTTGAAGACCCTACCAGCTTCAATATTAATATTTAAGTTCAATTCCTCCGTCCTTATCTCTATTTAAAAAAATTCGAACTTTTTTTTTTCACTATTGCTCTCTCAAATAATTCGAGAGCTAGATACCGATTTTCAGGATCGAAGCCATGACGCTGGTGTTGAACTAGATTTAACCAAACAATGAAACTACTGTGCAACCAATCCTTCGATAAAAAAAAAGAAGAAGAAGAAATCGAACTTGTAACCTGATAGTTACAATTTTGTACATAATATTGCTATAGTTCTACTTTTGTTGGTTATCTTATATAAAATTAATAATTACTCCCCTTGAACTAACTTTCTTTTTCTCTTTTTTTTTTTTTTTTTTTTTTTGAATAAAGTCATAGGATAAAATAAAATCAAACTACATCAAAGTTTTAAATCCAAAATATCTAGCTATATCAAAGTTTTAAATCCAAAATATCTAACATTTTTATAATTTGATTGAATAAATAATTATAATTAGAGATCTAAAAACAGATTTTACCATGAGCTTAGATTTAAAAATATTTTTGTATACATTCATAAGCACGTTCAATGCATTGTACATATTCATACATATTTAAAATTGAAACATACTCAACTCAATATGCATAACAAAGACAGGTACATCTAATGCATACTACATGTATACCTAAGTTTAAGTAAAGCTAGATATGAATATATATGTTAATCTATTAGCATCATACATATACAGATACATCCACTTACGACACATATATACTAATTAACAAGTAAATCATATCATAGCATATTATATATACAATATAATACTCATATATGAACATAAACCAAAATACATGCTACATACCATATTGAGGTAGAGGTAAAATAAAAGTATATCAACTTACCTAATAAACACAACTAGGAAAAATTTCTAGCATGAGTTTTTTTCATTGTCCATTTTTAAATATATTAACCAAATTGAATTTAAAAAGTAATGAAAAACAAAAAAATTACATTATGAAAAATGCTTACAAAGTAGGATTCTATTTGAGTAGAAAAATCTCAAAATCAAAAGTTTTTAGATTTCAAAAGTTTAAATATGAGATTTAAAATAGATTTTTTTCTTAATTTGTCCTCAAATTCAAGTTTTTATCTAAATTTCTATTTTCTTATATTTTGTTGGTACACAAAAATTGTCAAATTCAAATGCCCATCAAATACATTGATGTTGATATTTTATGCAAATTTTGCCTCTTTCTATCTTTATGAGTTTTAATTATTTAGGTTAATAATGCATTAACTAAGAGTATTATCATTAGAATGTTTCATATATATATTTTTTAAATATATAAAGAACTCATATTTAAAATTCATTATAAAAGAATAAAAATATCTATTGAAACATAAAATTCTTAAGAAATTAGGATTCTCTTTCATAACACAACATTTAAAATCTAAGCTCGTTCATCGTTAACAAACTTTTTGCAAAATGTGAAATTTGGAATGGTCATCACGAGTGGATGAAACAAAAGCAACTTTGAGACGGGTTGCCATCAAAAATTTTATGATATATGAATAATATGTGCTCTTGTCACTCGTATTCAAAGTAAGCTTATATTGGGCATGAAATTGTTCTTTTGAAATGGCTCTCAATATATTTTTTAAAAAAAAGTATATGGAAAAAAAAATATAAAGAAGGGGTTCTAGCTACGATTCAATAATTGAAAAATGTCGAAGGTTGCGCACAAGCTCCCAAACATTAATGATTGCAAATGAAGACACATGTATTTGAGTTATTATTACCTTTTTATAATGATTTTATTCTCCAACCTATTATTCTTCATTTATGTCATATATATGTACAAAGTCATGTTAGGGTATGTGCCATAAATGCCTATAGTTTGTATATTAGAACAAGCATTTAGTCATTAGACATTTAATGTTACAATTTCGGTTATTAGTAAAGGTTATTATTTTCTTAAATTGCAATTTTAATATTTAAACGGCATTCAGCCTTATCGCATTAATTGGTTTAATGACGATATGTCTATGATTATTTCCATGTATACTTGGAAAAGTATGTGGGACATACAAGTGGATCTAGTTCAAGTCAATAACCTAAAACATCTATATTGTATAGACTAAGGCAATGACACATAAATCTTGGTGACACTGTGGGTACGGCATGATCCTGGATGTTCATGAGGAGACATACAAGTGAAGGTGCCTATACAAAAAAAAAATTTGCATAAGACAAGACTTGATGTTTTATGATCGAGTTAGTGATTTCGTTATAGGCTAGCATCAAATACTTCGCTAAGGATGATCACATATCGATATGATCTTATTCCTAAGTGGATTGCAAACTTCTACTTTATGAAAGCGTCATTTAATGGGCACGAGTGAGACGAGCTAAGTAGCTAGCTTTGGTTCAATAAGCTCTCACATTGGGGATTACTGTACTGAGTGCCTGGAAACACAACGCCATAAGAAGAAATTCACATCTTCCCTTTTATTGGAAAAAATGTAGAGTTGTTCCCTTAAAAATTGATTTTGAGACTTACACAAATGATACTCACCTCTCATTGGCCTGAGAGGATACTAGTTTATAGTGGTACTATAAATAAGTTGTTCATTAGAGAAATCTCTAACGCTTAAGGAGATAAATGTAGTGACAGGAATATAACAGATTTCTAGTCTCAACTGTGAATTATGAAGAAGCTCGTGAAGGATCACATGACAGATGACCGAAAATGGACGTCTAAGCCACTCAGCTACTATCGTTTCATGAGAATTTTAGGATTACGTTTTTATAAAATAGAAAATCAGAGGGTCTAATTGCAATTACCTAAAAACTAAAAACCTAATTTCTTCTTTTTTCCCACTATCTCTCCCCATGGAGCTCAGGTATGATTTCGATAACCAATGTTTCAATTTTCGGCTTGGTTAGTTAAGTGTGAGGTTATTTTCGGGTTCTTGGCTTGAAAGGGATGTAGAGGCTTGTCGTGGGCTTGTTGCTCGAGAGAGGCTGCTTGGCCGAAATTGCACGTTGAGACTCGTTGTTCGTTCAAGTTTGTGGCTGAGTTCATTTTTTATTTATGTTGAGTTTGGCTCGAGTTGAATAGGAGGTTTAGTGTTATGTGAGGTTTGGCAAGCTTAAGCTCGAGTCGAATTTAAGTGTTTCGGAGTTAGCTTTGTTTGAATGGTCGTTAGTTTCTGCGTGGTTTTGTTACTTAGGGGTTTGGGAAGTCTATTGTTTAGTTGTCAATGAGTCGCTTCGGCGTCGTCTCTAATTTTTTGTTGGCCTTGT
>JBBMEG010028860.1:4969-23088 GCA_037832605.1 Cyclanthera cordifolia
TTATTGATACCAAAAAATGGCCAACCAGATCAATGGTAAAGATTTTTTTTACCGAGAACGAGAAGTCTGCAAAAAATAACAAATTTAGACATACTAGTGGTGTGAACCACCTGGCCTCTGATGCTTAAGTCAAAGAGGTATTTTATAGAGTACTTAAAACTTAGAACAACATACAAAAGTTGTTAGTGTAGTTCACCTTTTTTTGCTTGGGATTCGAATGTAGAATGATCTGTTGACATTTTATAGTAACCTGACTTGTAACTGTTGTAGCTCATTTAATGGTTGATTAATGGTCAACCGTTTGAAATGTTTGTCATTAAGTCGGGAATGAATACTGGCGTAAATTTTGACCCGTTATCCCTTAGAGGGTGTAACAGTCTTCACCGGGTGATTACTTGGACTCAGTCAACTCTTGCAGGTTCTCACCTCCATGGGCGACCCTCTGACCTTCTTGATGTAACTCCAGGATGTTACACCTAATAGATGCAATGTTCCTAAACATTACTTGGACTTGGTCGACTTATCTAAAGGAGAGTTCTAACCACCACGCTAGACCTTCTCGGGGTTGGACCACTCGACCGATCTCTTTGGAGGTCGGCTTTGGTCTTGGTAATACCTTATAGGTCCTCACCTCCATGACTCGCTCCTAAAGGAGATCGTGGCCCTCTTGGCATAACTCCTGGACATAATCAGCGGATCCAATTATCATTTTGGACTCGATCGACTCTTGAGGGAGAGTTCTAACCTCCACGGCCGACCCTTAGAGGAATCAAGGCCTTCTCGTTGTAGCTCCTAGTCATTGCACCTTACGGTACAACGATCTTAAGAGTTACTTGGACTTGGTCGACTCATCAAAGAGAGAGTCATAACCTCCATGGCCAGCCCTCGTGGGGCTTCTGTGTACTATCTGATCTCCTTGGAGGTCGGCTTTGGTCTTAGTCAAGCTTTACGGGTCCTTACCTTCATGAATCGCACATAAAGAGAGGTCATGGCCCTCTCGACGTAACTCTTGGTCGTTATCAGCAGATTTAATCGTCACTTGGACTCATTCAACTATTCAGGGAGAGTTTTAACCTCCACGATTGACCAACGGGGTCAAAAATCGAGGAGGGCTGGCTTGGCCTAGGCCAACTCTCGGAGAGCAAGGCCAACATGGCTGACCCCTAGGGGGTCTCAGCCTCATTTTACCGACTTTTGGGGGTCGGATTAATCTTGGTCGATCCCTGTGAGATCGGATTGGGCTTGACCGATGTTAGAGAGGCCCTAGCCTACCTTGGTCAACCCTTAGGGGGACCGGATTAGCCTTGGCCGACCACTAGGGTTGGTGAAAACCACCACGGCCAACCCTCGGAGGGTTTTGGCCTTCTTTGGATGATTCTTGTGGAGTCAAATTTTTCTTGGCCGACCTTGTCGACATATAGGGGGTCATGGCCTACCTTGACGACCTATAGAGGGGTCGAATTGGCCTTGGTTGACCCCCATGACCTACCCCAAGGGTCTCAACCTTCTTCGGTCGATCACGGAGGGGTCCTGGCGTACATTGACCGACCACTGAGGCCGAATTGGTTTGTGATTTGGATTTTTCTATGCCATATTCTTATTTTTAAGAATAACTTTTTCTAAATAATCCAAAAAATCAATTTTTAAGCGTTTAGAAAATATTTGCTTCAAAAATACTTATATTAAAAATATATTCTTATTTTTAAGAATATCTTTTCCTAAATAATATTTTCATATTCTAAAAGTCATTTTCTCTTTTAACAAAAACATTTATCCTAAGAGATTTTACCTTAGTTATTTTTTCAATAAAATTGATTCTCCAAACATTCACCCTCCCTTTACCCTCTTTGGCGAAAAATTGCCTCTCACTAGGCTTAAATTTTCGATTATTCAATTTTAGGGAGGAAACTTGTTTTGTGATTTGGATTTTTAGAAAGCATTCGTTGGAATTCTACTTTTCGGTGTGTACCATATTTTTTCTCGAATTTATTCCAGTAGGTTACTGCATTTTCGAAAATCTTGTCCCTTATCTTGGTACTTTTTGATTTTTGACACCCCCATGCATGTATGTTCAAATTTTTTAGGTGCAAAATAAGACCTTATTTTGAGTTTATGTACTTTCTTTGAATTTTTGTACTAAGTAGGCTTTCTTATAGGATCTTGCCACTTTTGTAGGTACTTTTTCAAATTTCTACCTAATAAGCTTCTATTTCGATGTTTTGCCCTAAGTAGGCCCTCTTTGGAGTGTTACCACCTTTTTTTAGACACTTAAATTTGAAATTTCACCACATAGACATGCATTTTTAAATTTTAACATAAGTAAGCTCTCCCTCAGAGTCTTACTACTTTTTAGGTAATTTTTCAAAATTTAGGCTAGTTAGGTTCTTAGTAGAGATTCACCCACTTTAGGCTATGTCCTTGAATTTTTAGGCTAAATAGACTCTCTTTGCTGAGACTCTCCCTTTTTAACATTCTTTGATTGAAATATTCTCTAGGCCCTCTATGTAGAGACTTGCCCTTTCAAGCATTATTTTGAATTTTTAGGCTACCTAAGCTCCCTATTCAAAGACTTGCCCGTTTCTAAGTTTTCGAATTCTTGCTTCTTTGTAGGTACCTTCTTGCTTTTTTGCTCATGGATCCCTCTTCCGACTATGAGAATGAATTACATCATACCTTAGTCTCATTTTATCACAAAAGAACTCGGCGCAAGGCTCTAGTGGTAGGGTCTTGATCTCAACCAGTGCTTCTACTTTGACCGAGACGAACTTGGACAAGCATAGGGTCCAATACCTTATTCCTTCGAAGAGCACTCTTAGGCTTTCCAAGGACGAGGAAACGTATGACAAACCTCCTCCTAGCGAGGTGGCATTTTACACCACTATGTTTGATAGAGAAGTCCGGTTGCGTTTGATCTCTTCTCTTCATGAATTCTTGTGTATGGCTAGATTGGCTTCCAATACCTGAAATGTCTTCTTTGGGGTCACAACTCTTGAATTTACACAGGCTTTGAGGAGTTTTGCAGCATTAGAGACCTTCTCTCATTGTACCGCTTCTTCCACCATCCTGATGTGACTGTGGGATGTTACCTCACACCCTAGAGTAAGCTTTATCCATTGGTGATTTGTCCCAACTTTTAGAAGGGGTGGAAAGAAAGATGATTTTTCACCGAGGGCCTTGGGTAGCCCCTAGTAGTCGTTCCCACTACCTTTGGAACAAATGGTACGTCTTTTTTCATTGTCTTTATACATACACTTTTTGCATTGTGCTTATGTTTTGACATTGTTTCTACTGCACAATAAGTTGAGTCCCCGGTCTCGAGTGTTAAAATTCTATGACCTCGTGATGATTTATCCTGATGAGGTCACCTTCAACACTTAGTATTTGACCACTGAGTCTTTGACGTTTGAAAACTTTATTTCAGAGTCAGGTGTGCTTTATGATTAAGACTCGAACTCACCTATCCTGTAGGAGGGATTCGTTCTAGGTACGTTGTTCAACACTTAGATTTATGTACCTTCACTGATGTATGTGTCGCCTAAAGTCTTGTTTACTTGAGTTTAGTCACCATGGACTATGAACATTCGATGGCATGAAACGTTATTCATCCAACCTAATTTTTAGGCCTCCCACTAATGACACGACAGACCTTACTTCGGAGGGTTGCTCACTTATAGTTTGTGAGAATGAATGTCTTCCCTTTCCTGAGGTTTCACATGATTTAGATGTGGAGTCAGATCCCGAGTTTTATGGACCAAGCATTGCATCTGATCACGCTCTTTCTCAAGCTCGGGCTAGCTCTTCTGTGCCTCGGACGCCCTTATGCGACCTTCCTCCTAGATTTCACTCCTATCTATTGTCAGGACCTTACCGTCCAAATTTTGATCCAGCAAAGAGATGACCTTGATTTTCTAACCTATGAACCGAGGTAGAGACTTCTTGAGCGCCCTTTCCGCTAGAAGATGTCTCCCAAGTTTTGAAAGAGTGAGCTCGCTTGATTCACATGGTATACTTGCTAAACTTCTATTTTTCCATACGTTTGTGTAAGTACTTAGGCTAACCTCTTATTTTTTGTTTGCAGGCTTTCATGCACTTTGCCTCAGTTTCTCGTGACCTTTCAGAAGATTTGTGCCATACTCAATCTTCTTGGTCTTCTAGTTTTGATCAATATAAGTCGGAGCTCGCTCAGGTTTGAGAAGCTCAGCGTGTCACATGAAGTTTCCTTAGTCGATCTTTAAACTTCCACCAAAGCGGTTCGATGTCTCGTTGCTCGCACTCGCAATGAGGACTTGTCTACAATCCCACACCTTTGCCGAGAGTTAGCTTCTGCTGAAGAAAGGATGAATAATAGCCTTTACTTAGCCAATTTGCTGAAAAACTCTCGAGCCTTCGTAATTTTAGAGGCAATGTTGGTGCGGTTGCCATTAGTTGGGCGCTGGACCGAAACCAAGAGGGAGTTAGCTGTGGAAATCTTATTCCTCTCTTCAACTATCTTTACACCACCACTGCTGGAAAGTTTCAGATCCTTCTCTTCCAGCCTTTGAGTCAGAACTTCTCAATGATCTGATACGAGCTGCTTGCTATGATTCCTGTATCTTTCAAGGTATGTCTGACAGTAACATCTCGGTTCGAGTCCTTCCAGCTAGGACAGATCATTTCCATGCCAGACTTAGTAGGTCAAGTTCTAGTAGACCCAGCTCCGAGGCCTTTTATAATATATATATTTTTTGATGTACTTCTTTTTATTGTTATTTGAAGTAGAATGTTTCTTAAATTTTCTCTAGGTTGTAACTTGTAATTTTTGAATGCTAGCATTTTACCGTTGATCATGTCCCCTCTTGCTTACTCACAATTTAAGCTTATTTAATTATGATAACATCAATATACTTGAGCTTAAATTAAGAGAGCTTTTGGTATAATGAGAAACCCACTTTTATTGATAACATTTATTGGAAACATAAATTACACCCTATTGAAGTGCTTTTTCAAGTGTGTCGCATTCCAAGGATGGAGGATCTTATTCCTGTTCACTTTCGAGGTAATAGGTGCCTGGGCGAGCCATTTTGGTGACCTGGTATGATTCTTCTCAATTTTGCCTCAGGACTCCATTGTTGAGTTCTTTGGTGTTCGACATTACCTTCCTCAACACTAAGTCACTTACTTGAAATGCTTTATCTTCACTTCGAAGTGTAGTACAAGGAAATTTTGTTCTTGTGCTTTCTTGAAAATTCTCCTCTTGTACTTTGCTACACTTTTGTGAGTTGCATCTCTTCTTTCTTCAAAAAGATCTAGTATGATCTGCAGTTATTTGCCATTTTATGTTGGATCAAAAGACAATGTGATGGGATAGTAGACCTATCTCGACTGATATTACCACTTCTGCCACAAATGCTAGTGAGTAGGGGGTTTCACCTGTCGACGTTCTAGGTGTGGTGCGGTACGCCCACAATACTTAAAGAAGCTCTTCCATTAAAGACCCATTCAAGCTTTCGAGCTTGGTCTTAAGGTTCTTCTTGATGATCTTGTTAACTGCCTTCACTTGCCAATTAGCTTGTAGGTGAGCTGGTGACGAGAAATTATGATAAATTTCTTACTCATAGGAGA
Source organism: Cyclanthera cordifolia (assembly GCA_037832605.1). Lineage (NCBI taxonomy): Eukaryota > Viridiplantae > Streptophyta > Magnoliopsida > Cucurbitales > Cucurbitaceae > Cyclanthera > Cyclanthera cordifolia. Next base: position 10,571 of record JBBMEG010028860.1, read on the forward strand.
TCTGCTGGAAAGCTTGATTGTCAAACTGCTTCCCACTATCGATTATAAGGGTTTTGTCACCTTCTTTTCAATGATAGTCTCTAAGGCCTCAGCTTCGGTCCATTTGGTGAAGTAATCAACTGTTACTACCCCGAACTTGAATTCGCCTCACCAGATTAGTAAAGGTTCTATAAGGTCTACCCCTCACTGGACAAAAGGCCATGGTCCCATCATACTTTTTGGAGTCTTTAGCAATGGTTGGCCAAAAGTACCTCTGCCTTATTAATTTTTTGGCTAAGGACTTTACTTCTTTATGGTTGCCATACACGGCTTTATATACTTCTCGCATTACATAGTGGCCTCACCGAGATCTAAGCATCTAAGGAGAGGTAAAAAGTACTCCCTCATATATATCTTCCCCCTGCACCACATATTTGGAAGCCTTGTACTCCGGACGTTGGACATCTTTCTAGTCTTCTGGTAGCTTCCCCTCCACTAAGTACTCAATGAAGTGGGTCGTCCATGTCTTCTGTGATGTTGTAGCTGCATCACTAATCTTGTGCAGCAGCTCGTTGGTTATGTTGGACTTGTTCAGGATCTCACCTGGCACGATTCTGCCTACTTTTGTTTTGTAAGCAGCAGCTAACCACGCCAAGGGGTCGATGTTGGCATTTTTAGACCTGGGTACTTGCTTGATCCGAACTTCTACAAATGATGCTAGAAGTTGATTGACCCTCTATAAGTAGGCTATCGTTCGCTTTTCCTTCGCCTGGTATACCCCGGATGCTTAACTAACGGTCAGTTGGGAGTCGATCATGATAGTGAGTTATTTGCCCCTATCGGCTATCTACAACCTAGTGATTAAAGCTTAATATTGAGTGTCATTGTTGGATGCTTGGAAGTTAAGTTGGAGGGCATACTTAAACTGGTCTTCTCTAGGGGACTGCAACAACAATCCTGCTTCATAGCCCTTATTGTTTTAAGACTTGTCAACATAAATAGTCCATGTTCTTGGACCTCCCAGGATTTGGATTTCCTCTATTTTCTCAACGTGTGGGGTGAGCTCTACAATGGAGTCAAATACAGTTTGCCCTTTAATTGAGGGTTTCGCATGGTAGTGTATGTCATATTCGCTTAGCTTAACCGCCCACTTCATCAATCTTCTAGCTGCATCTGGCTTCTACAAAGCACCACTATCTTGTGGGCCTGAAAGTATGGACACAATCATCTAGCCGATGTCCACAATGCCAATGCTTATTTTTCAACTTGGGGATAACGGGTTTTCACATCCATCATGGTCTTACAGGTGTAGTATACCGGTTGTTGACATTCATCGCTTCTTTTGATAAAGACCAAACTTACTGCTTTCTCTAACGTAGCTAAGTAGAGAAAAAGGCCCTCTCATGGTACCGATCTGAAAAGAAGAACTGCAACTCCTAAATATGCCTTAAGTTCATCTAGGGCTTTCATGCATTCCGGGGTCCATTCAAACTTTCCCTTGTTCCTTAACATTTTGAAGAATAGGAGGCATTTATCTATGGCCCGACTCATGGCTACTATCTTCCAATTTAAACTATGTAGTTGCTTCAACGCTTAGGGATGCTCCAACTCTAGCATAGTGTCACGACCTGACTTCGTTGTCTTTGCAAAGCGATTATGAGGCACCTATGCGAACCCAACGTGCAAGTCAGTCAAACGAAAATTGCAGAGCAGGTGGCACAACAACTGCAACCTCTATCACAGACCTTGTGAAAAGGTTTTCGAAAAAGGGAGGAAGAAGGTTTTGAAATACATTTTATCTTTGAAAGTTATATGAGAAGATACAATGAGGGACAAATCAACTAGATTGTATTCATCATATAATAGCTCGATAGGAGCGAATCTTTAAGAGTCATACCCCATATAATACATTCTATCTCATATTAGATGTGGCAGGCTTGAACGTCAAAATGGTGAGGAGTCATATGGCTCCAAAACTCAATGAAAATAACAACAAGATGAAAAGTAAATCCTATTCTAGGAAAGCATGATAAAAAGGGTCTAAGGGTGCATATGGCCACATGTAACACGCACTGGACAAGCACGTCTGTGACATTCTTTCCCACTTAAATTGTTGACGGCTCTGTCAACCGACTCTACTCGAACTCAAAGATCGTTCGAGGAACTTACCGTCCAGTTTTTTGGGATTCCAACGGACTTCCGTGTTTACAACTCTACGATAGTATTCAAGAAACTTCTACAAGCTTGGACTCTTACTAAGTGCTTGGTCTGTCTCTTCTGTTAAGACATCAAAGACATTATGCAAAGGAATAGGCGAACTGGTTTCGAGCTGACCCTTTTACTCGTGCACATGGGTGCATCATTAGGGTACTTCTACCTAATCCCAATTTTTGCTTCGTGTTAGAGACTTCTCAACTTGAGACCAGGTGTCTCGATAGTCATTTGAGCCTTTTTCTACTAGAGGGTCGATAACAGGCGTACGTCACTTGGGTACTTCATCTTGGTCTTCACGGTGGTAGTGTTGGATCTGGTTATGACTAGCATTTGGTGAGTGGGAAGGAAATGAAATTGTGTTTAAGGAGAAACTCGATCCCCAATATGACGTTGAAGTCATCCATCTTGACAATCATGAAATCGACTTTGCTGATCCAATCTCCTAGCTTGACACTCGCGCTATTTACAAGTTCTGACACTTGTAGGGTTGTAGAATTGACGACTTTCATCCGTCCTTCATCTCTATGCCAAATCAAGTTTACATGTCATGCTTCTATTTCATACATAAAGTTGTGAGTGGCCCTAGAGTCTACCATAGAGCTCTTTGCTACCCTATCCATGCATCAACATACATAAAGCCTTTGCTTGATGACTTCTTCGGCTCCTCAATATTCTTTTGCAAGGCCGAGAGGTACTTCCATGACTCGATCCAAGGATTTTCCCTTACCTCTTCTTCAAGGGCTATTAGATATTCCATTTCAGCTTTGTCACCTTCTTCGACCTTTGCTTTTCTTTGAGTGACACACGAAATGCATTAAGGGAAGGCCTGCATGGGAGTTCAATTACTTTATGAGGCCCATTACATAGAAAAAAAGTCAGAGGTCTTCGCCTTGCCTTTTGAGAGGACCCTTATTCTTTGCTTTGCCAAGACCGGTCTGCTCTTCCACTTTTAGAAGAATTAGGGCCGCTGCTCCTGCTGTCTCGACCGAGGAGGCTTTGTCCCTCCTCAGATCTTGAGCTTTCTTATTCTTACCATGAACCTTTTAAATCAAACAACTCTTCTACGCCTGCATATGTTCTTTAACAAGGTTTCAACTCTTTGTTCGTAAACTTTCGACCTTGCCCATGACTTTAGTTCCTCAATAAAATAGAAGACTTTTTCTTTTTTGACATGTCTCAGATATCTAACATTAGCCTCACAAAATTCTTGACATAATCTCGGATCGTTCCTGTATGTTTTAGTTCACGCAGGTTACATCTTGCTAGGATTTTAACGTTTTCAAGAAAGAACTGAGACCGCAACTTATGCTTCAGCTTTTTTCATGTGTCGACGATACATCTTCTTTCTTAGATGTCCATCTATCGCGATGGCCACCACAGTCTGGCGTCGTCGCCTAAATGCATCATCGCTAGAGTGACCTTCGACTCTTCGACGATAGTGTTTGTAGCCTTGAAATACTGGTCCATGTCAAACTGAAAGTATTCCAAAGCTTTGGTATCTTGAGCGCCTCGAAAATGCTTCGACTTAGGCACCTTGATCTTATTCAATTGAACAACTCCTTTAGTTGAGGCTTGATTACCTAACACTATCATGGTGAGGTTTATATGGGAGTTTATCTCGCCCAATTTAGTCTTAAGGTCATCGTGGGGCTCTGACATTTTCGGAAAGGTTTACGACTAATTGTCCAATTAACCTTTGAGCGCTTTCGATTTTCTCAATTCGATCTTCCATTTGGGCATTAAAGCCTGATGAACTTCCACCAAGCTCGAACATATTGAGTCGTGAGGTTTTGTCTTCGAGGTTCTCGACCATCATCATCAACTCTTTGATAGAAATTCCGTCAATGCCGCCAACTACCATGTCAATCATGTCTGATTTAGAACTAATCTCTTTCAGGTGAGATTCTAATAACCAAATAGTATATGGGAGCTCTTTCGAGTAGAGCATCTCTTCTTCCATCTCAACCAACTGGTCAGCATGGGCCTTGCCCATCATTTTTTTTCGAACATTCTTACGAAAACTTTCAAATAGAGCTAACAAAGCTCTGATACCAACTGTCATGATCCAACTTCGTTGTTCTTGCAAAGAGATCGTGAGGCACCTACTCTAACCCGGCGAGTAAGTCAGCCAAACGAAAATCGAAAAGCAGGTAGCACAACGAGTGCAATCTTTATCACGGGCCTCGTGAAAAGGTTTTTGAAAAAGGGAGAAAGAAGGTTTTGAAATACATTTTATCTTTGAAATTTATATGACAAGATACAATGAGGGACACATCAACCAGATTGCATTCATCATATATATCTTCAAGACTTATACCTACCTATAGTACATTATAGCAAATATTTGATGTGGTAGACTTGAACGTCAAAATGGCGAGGAGTCATGCGACTTCAAAACTCAAAGAAAATAACAAGATGAAAAGTAAATCCTATTCTAGGAAAGCTTGATAAAATTGGTCTAAGGGTGCATGCGGCCACGTGCAACATGCATTGAACAAACACAACCATGACACACAACTTGTATCTTCTTTGAGTTAGCTTCAATTCCTCTTTAGCACACAAGGAAATCGAGGAATTTACCCGAATAAACTCAAAAGACACACTTACTCGGATTAAGCTTTATTTTGTATTGTCATAGAGGGTGTATAGGCCTTCATCAGGTCATGTTGATGTCCTTTCACCTGCTTACTCTTCACACACATATCATCCATGTAGACTTCCATGCTCTTGCCAATCATGTGGGCAAACATCTTGTTGACCGACCTTTGATAGGTAACACCTGCATTCTTTAGGCGAAAGGCATGACGTTGTAACAATACAAGTCTTTGCTGGTGACAAAAGACGTCTTTTCTTGATTATCAGAATGCATCATGATCTTGTTGTATCATGAGTAAGCGTACATGAACTAACAGCTCATTCCCTGTTGTCAGATCCACAAGTTGGTCTATACGAGGTAGCATGAAGTTGTCTTTTGGATATGTTATGTTGAGGTCAATGAAGTAAATGCATATCCTCTACTTCCCGTTCGACTTATTTACCAGAAAAACATTAGAGTGTCAGTTGGGGTAATATACCTCCCAAATGAACTTTGTCTTCAACAGTTCATCTACTTGGTCAACATTGACTTCATTACGTTCGTGGTTGAATGCTCTCTACTTTTGGCGCACCAGCTTACAATCTCGATTGATATTGAACTTATAGACAATAACCCTTAAATTTACCACCGACATGTCATCGTTAGACCTAGAAAATACGTTTGCATTTGTTGGTAGAAACTCTACAAGATTTGCTCGTTTCTCTAGGTCCAAGCCAATGTCAATTATGACAATTTGTGTTTCACTCACCAAGGGCACAACTTCTAACTCTTCAGCAGGCTCTCCTTTACCTCGCTTAGTTCCTCGTGAAGAAGTACTAAGATCTCCATCCAAGGATTCACCCTACTCAAGTGTTGTCTCTTCGATAACCTCACCTGGTACTGGCTCATTTTTTATAGCCCTTACTTTACTAACTCCTACCACTCCTCGTAAGGCTGTGTGTGGTAGCATTCTTTCGAGGCTAGCTTCTCTCCTTGAACTTACCCTCCCCGGTCGGTGTAGTGAACTTCATTAGCTAGTGGTAGGTCGATGCAACCGCTCTTAGCCCATGTACAATAGGGTTTCCCTATATTTATAAAAACCCATAGTTATGAGAATTTAAAAAAAAAAGAAAAGATTTAAAAATAAATATACTTTATCTAGAAAGTCGAGGACTTAAATAGACAAAATTGTCCTTCAAAATGTTTAATTGGATTTAAGTATGCAAGGATCAAAAATGTAATTTCAAGAAATTAGTTGCAAAATAGTGATTTTTGAGGTCAGAGATATTTTTGTAATTTTCGCCACAAAAAGACAAATTAGGGAAAAGGAAAAAGTAGGAATATGACAAGGATTAATCATTTCCCTATAAATACGAAATAATTGGGTGCAAAAACTGAAACCCCTAATCAGTACATTAATCATTAGTTGTTATCTCATTTTTAGTATTTTGCAGACTTCGAGTCATCAGTTTTCGTGCAGCCGCTGCCATGATTTTTAGTGCCCTAATCATTACGTTGCCATTACAGACTGAGCTGACATTCTTGTAATGCCACGTGTCATCATTAGATTGTGCCTACGATTGAGGAAGAGCATTCATTGGGCGTTGTCTTCTCGCTTCTGCACAACCTACGGAGCCCAATCACCATTGCCCGTAGCTCTACACCAATCAGTATCAAGTCAGCGTCGTCGCCTGCATCAACCAATCGAAGCTCACCGCCCTGTTCTGCCTCTATTCTATAGTCACGCGTTGGTCAAAGGACCGCCAGAGTTGATCACACCTTCAGATTTGGGTGATTCTGAACCTACACCACACGCTGAATCTAGGCAGCACCTAATGTGAGCCAACATGCACATTTCACGCCTTCTTGCATGTGCCCAAACCTGTTCCTTAGCCAGTCTTCACGCACCGAAGAGCCTTCCCCCATGTGAGTTAGACGCGTAGAACACTGAGGTTGCCAGCGCAGGACGCGTGTAGCACGCGAAATGACTGCAATCAGGCTTGGGCGACAAATTTTGCAGGTTCGGCAACCGTCAGGCTTGCTGTCGGCTAGGTGTCAGGCTCGAACTAGGCGTGGCGGTGACTGGAAACACGTGGCCATCCGAGAATAGTTGGACGGAGCTGAGGGCGCAGGCCGATAGTGTCAGATCTGACGCGGTCGGTGCAGATCCTCAGCTGCTGATTGGCTCCGAGAACGTGAGGGCAGCGACGATTGGAAACGAGACACGCGGCGTCTCGCGATTGGCTGCTGCGCTGATTTCCGACAAAATTACCGGTGGCTGCTAGTTCTCGAGGCGACAACCTCTGACGATGGTGCTGACAAAGAAGATCCTATCGGCAGTGCACTGAAATCGACGGTAATGATTGGCTGTCGGCTAGGCAATGATTGGATGTCAGAAACTTGTCGGTGGTTGAGCTGAAGGTTGTCGAAAAGTGCAGAAAATGAGATGATCTAATGAGTGCTGCTGATTTCGAGAGAGAAAAAGACAAAATCCCAATGATTAAGGTTTCTTTGGCTTTATATGAAAGGACAAAAGGCCTTGAAAATTAACAAAATGCCCCTAGGGCTAAAAATGACCATTTACCTCTAGTTTTCAAACTCTGACTTCACACCTCTCGAGATATGACTTAAATAACTACTTTTAACCTAAAAATAAAATTTAAAACGACTCCCAGGATTCCCAATAAGCCCAAAAATTACAAAAATAACCTTGCAAAATAGGGAACGAAAGGTTGGGCTGTTACATCCGCACTGCTTCGCCTCTAAGCACGCTCCTGGCCTGTCTCACCTTTGTCTTTCGACTCCGATTAAATTCTCCTAAAGCAGGTCTTCCAATGATGGTTTTAATCTCTTGAGGTGGCAGTGACTTTTCACCTTCTTTTTTCTTGTTGGGGGACTCGTAGGCTTTTTCATCTTCTCCAACGTACTTGCCCAGACACCCTTTAGAAATGAGGAACTCTATGTACTCCTTAAAATTATAGTAGTTTGAGGTCGCGTGACCATGATCCCTATGAAATAGGTAGTACTTGCCTTTATTTCACTTTTGGACCCGCTTTGATCTTTCTTGGCCGCTTCATTATATCTTTATCTTGAATCTCCATCGAGATTTCCTCTACTAGAACAACCGTTTGAACTTCTCGAACTGACTGGGTGGTACCCCTTTTCGATCAGTTTTTTATTTCTTTATTGGGCATTCCTCCACCCTTCGCTTTTGTGACTTCTTGTAGCCAGACTCACGGTGGCTTGTGGTCTTCTCACGCTTAGGAATTGCTTTCCTTCCATGTCCCTTGAGAATTCACCAGCTCTCTTGCACTCATGTATTTTGTGCCCGAGTAAGTAGCTCGATGTATGTGAGTAGAGCTTTCTTTGTCAATGACCATAAGAACTTCTCATCTTTAAGTCTAGCCACAACTATCTTAAGGGTCGTACCATCGATGTACCCTTCAACCTGCAACACATCATTGTTGAAGCATGTTATGTACTCTCGAAAGGTTTCATGGCTTCTTTGCTTCATAAACAGTAGATGAGTGATCAACTTCTTCTGATCTCACCCACCCAAGAAGTATGTGACAAAGGCTCTGGCTAGCTCTCACAATGATAAAATGGACTTCCGCTTGAGCTGCATGAACCACCTTCTTACTCGTCCCGTGAGCGTAAATGAGAATACTAAACACTTAATTGTATCTCGGACTCCATGGAGTTCCATCTATGCCTAAAATGTATCCAGATGCTCTACAAAATTCTTGGACCCGTCGTATACTTTGATTGTGGGAAGCTTAAACTTCACAATGACAAGTTCCTCCATAATTTCATCAGTGAAAAAATGATCGACCTAATCAACTAAATAGTCCAGGTCAAGCTTGTATTGGTTTTGCATTTTCTTCATGTACTCCAATTGATCTTGGAGGACATGAGGCTGAGCTAACCAAGATTTATCCTTGACTCCGGCAAGTGTTTCCTCCCTTCGATGCTGGTTGATCACATCTCTCAGGTCTGTTCGCAAGTATGATCCCGTCTCCCAGGGACTTAGGATCCTTGAAGGGTGCTCAAGTCTGCAGTTGGCTACATCTCACCGACTATGTTTTGGAGCGGCCTTCAATTCAGGAGCCAATTCTTTGATGAACAAAGTGTTTCTTCATCCGATCATTACTTTCCAGTTAAAGTTGTTTGATCGATCTTTGATGTATGGAATGAGCCTCTCTCAGAGCATCGGTGACTAGGGCTTTCTCTTGGCAGGGTCTAGAACCAATGACGCTGACTTATCCCTCAATGCCTTCTTTTTTGGTGAACCATCTCCTCACCGCCTCCCTCGAAGATCATTGGTTCTCAGGAATGGCAGCTTGGAATGAAGGAAGTTGTTAGAGAAACTCCATCAGACGACAAAAGTTCTTTGTTATTCCTTGCATTTAGTCTTCTAAAGCCGCGAACTTCGGATTGGCACACTTCAGCTCTTACGTGGGCACACCACCTATAAGATCGGGTGGTTCTCGACATGAATAACTTCATGTGCTCTAAAGAAAACTCTTCTTGGAGCATGCTTGACATTTGACTCTCCATCGACCACCTGGTGGTTGTGAATCTCACTGTTCGACATATTTTGTAGAAAAATTATAAGGATAGCTTTTAAGATAGAACACTACTCGTCCCCGTAGACTGCGCCAACTATTGGTATCGAAAAATGGTCAACCGGATCAACGGTAAAGATTTCATTTACTGAGAACGAGAAGCTTACAAAAAAGAACAAATTTAGGCATACCGGTAGGGTATGAGCCACATAGCCTCCGATGCCTAAGTCTGAGAGTTATTTTAGAGAGTAATTTAGAGAGTACTTTGGAACGTAGACAAGCTTAAAGGGTTATTAGCTTAGTTTATCTTATTTCAGGTTGGATTCAAATGGAGAATCATTTGACATTTTATAAGAGCCGGACTTGTAACTGCCACAGCTCACTTAATGATGACTTAATGGCCAGCCGTTTCAAATGTCTTTCATAAAGCCTGGAATGAATACCGGCAAAACTCGAAGGTTAGTTGAACTCGATCATTCCTTATAGGTCCTCAACTTCATGGCCAATCCCTTGAGGGTGTAACGTTTCTAAACGTTACTTTGACTTGGTTGATTCATCCACAGGAGAGTCCTAAGCTCCACGACCGACCCTCTTAGGGTTGGCCAATTTGATTTATCTCTTTGCAGGTCAGCTTTGGTCTAAGTCAACCTTTAGGGGTCCTTATCTCCACGACTCGCCCATATACGGGGTTTTGGCCCGCTCGGCGTAACTCCTAGCTGCTATTAGTGAATTTAGTGGTTACTTTGGACTCTATCGAATCATAGGATAGATTATTAACCTCCACGATCGACCATCAAGGAAGTCATAGCCTTCTGGTTGTAACTTCTAGTCATTGCTACCTTACGGTAAAATGATCTTAGGTGTTACTTGCACTTGGTTGACTAGTCAAAGAAAAAGTCTTGAACTTCATGGTCAGCCCTCATGGGCTTCGCCTACTCGACCGATCTCCTTGGAGGTCAACTTTATTCTCGATTAACCCTTACGGGTCCTTACCTCTATGACTTGCCCCTAAAGGGAGGTCCTAGTCCTCTTAGCGTAACTCTTGGCCGTTATCAATGAATCTAGTCGTCACTTATTCTCGGTTGACTCCTCAAGAAGAGTCTAGACCTCAACGGTTGACCCTTAGAGGATCAAAACCTACTTTGACCAGCTTTTGGAAGTGCTAGGTCGGCCTTAACCGACTCTCGATGGAGAGAAGGCCACCATGGTTGACCCTCGAGGAGACTAGACCTCCTTTGGCTGACCCTCAGGGGGTAAGATTTGACATGGCTGACCTCTCAAGGTAAAGGCCTTTTTGGTTAACCTTCAGGGATTCTTGCCTTACCTTGGTCAACTCATGAGGTGTTCTGGCCTACCTTGACCGAACTCTAGGCGGGTCGAATTGGCCTTGACCAATCACTAGGGGTGAAGGCCCCTATGGCCAATTCTTTGGGGGTCTCGGCCTTCTTTTACCGACCCTCGGGGGTTTGGATTCGACTTAGCTGACAATTAATAAGTTAAACTGCATAAATAAAAGTTTTGGAAGAAAATTAAAGTCAGAGGAATAGATGGAGAAGTCTCTTGCTTATGTGTCACTCACAAACAATTTCAAGTACCTTTCAATAGTTACCTTGAAGCTCAACTTCTTATAAGGATAGTTGCATACAATGTCCTCAACTGGGGGAATAACTCACTCTCCCCGATTTTCTATAATTCAATAAAAACAATTAACTTTCACATTGACTTCCAAATTTGACATTTGATTTTTTTGGTTAAAATTCTCTTTTATAGGACAAGAAAATAATTATTTTTCTCACCACTACACCACTTTCATGATTGTAGGATACTAAATTTGGATGTGTTGACTTGTTGTCAAAGTACCTTTCTTGGGCAAGAAACAACGAATCTTGACCATTCATCACCCTTTGAATCAGTCTAAATTTATTTATTTATTTTTCAGTATATTTAATTCTGATCTAGGTTGAATAAGGCTATTATTGGGAATGGAATGCCTTCAGCATCTATATGGGAATGTGGCCAGCATCAACACCATTTTTGCTAAACCGATGTGTTTAGCTTTTATTTCCTATTATAATCATGAATGCTCACAACATTGATGTGTCGTTAGCAATAAAATGCAAGAAACATTAAAAATTAACATGTCTTAAAAGTGCAATTTAAACATATTTCATATTTAACATGCCTACATTGACAAAGTAGCGACTTTAGCCTAATTTCCATATTAAATCATACAACTCTTATGATATTAATTTTTAAAGTACATGAAATCTTAAGATAGAAAGCTAAATAACTCTCTAAATGGAAAGTAATGGCTGTCCATTTTGGAGCGACACCAATTCTATATGGTGTAGGTTTTTGCGCCCGACATTAAAAATATGTTTTTTAATTTTTAAAAAGATTCGTTCATGTGGGTTCCGTCCGTTTTCATTTAAAAATTTCCCTTTATTATAATATCATTTGTGTGTCACCAAGTGGGTCACCATTTGTGCTTGACATTAAAAGTTATAAAACTTGTATAAAAAAAAGCTAAGTGATGATTTGTCTATTTTAAGACAAATATAATACTAAAAAATGTCTTGAAAATGTCAGGCCACCAAAATTTTATCTAGTATTAATTTATTCACCTCTAAACTCATCTTTAAATTCAATTTAACTTCTAACTTTTGTTAAATTAACTGAAATTTCGGCAGCATAACAACGTAACATTAAGATTACCAAAAATCTGTAAATTCTAGAAATGAAATAATATCCTACAAGAAGTCAAAGTACACAATATATAGAGACTTTGTCTCGCCAGAAAGTTTTTCAGAATATATAGAGACTACGTATGAACAATATTTCCATAATATATAAATACAATATCGAAAATGCTATACAATAATTAATCTTTGTTTGCTGATAAAAATCTGCCTATGAAGTTTGCCCATTCGATTCGTACTTCATCTATATCTTCTTGAGTGTATAAAGCATAACACAATATTTTCAAACTAGTAAACAAAAAGTTTTGTAGAATATATAAACTAAAATTGTGAATGAAGTAAAACAAAAGTTTACCAGTTTATTTATGGGGGTGCGTGTGTTGGATATCATCTTTCACATCAACAATTGGACATAATATCCACACACTATTGATCCCAATTGATGAGGACACTAGTGAACAAAATTTTATCATTAATATAATAATT
>JBBMEG010028901.1:2582-14777 GCA_037832605.1 Cyclanthera cordifolia
CAATCATAACTCCATTCGAAAGGTACCCCATTTTGATTCATCTACACATGTCCGATAACTCAAATGGGTTTAACCAAATAAAAGACTAAAACCACTAGTGAAACTGTTGGAGAACATTCTCATTTTTAAACCTTGTCTTTGTTTGGCTTGAAACTTCATTATTATTCTTTGCATAAGGTCTAAAGTTAAAATTTCAAACATTTGAGATAAACACAAGAAAAGTAAATAATTACAAACATAACTTCCAAGTTCCAACAGTAAAAGAGGAGCAACTATTGGAAGATTGGTTACAGATATAGTCAATCCATCATGAATGTACCCTCTCAAAAATGATGTTTTCTAACATGGGTGAGAAGAATAAAACACGATAATAAGGATACAAAATTTACAGTCGAAATTCGAAACAGCCCGCGAAGCACCTGCTCCTACCGTTCTCAGAATGGAAGAGAAGCTGTGCAAAGTATGGCGAGGTTCATGAGCAAGAAGCCTGCTCCAGCTCCAAGCTTAGGTTGTCCATTGGGTGAAGGAGTTGGAGGTGCTCCTGCAGAGCCACCTTCTGCAGTAGGTCCTGAGGCTTTGCTCGAGACCGGGGGCAATGGTGATTCGGCTATGGCTTTGTTATCAAGAACCGGGCTCAGAGATTTCTTTGCGGGCATGTATTCTGGAGTAACAAGTTGCAACAAGCTGCCAGCCTGAACAGGGCTCATGTAGTTCGGTGTTTCTTTTCTTGTTAAGCATCGGTTCTCTGCGTTTAGTTGGAAACCGACTGTATCAGTAACCAGGCTCCAAAAAAACAAAATTTCAACTATATTATGTGTTGTAGCTGCAAGTTTCTTCATGATAAGTGGGGTAACAAATAGAGCCAAGAAACAGACAAAGTCTAGCACTTTTCTTAATCAACAGACTATCCGGACCACATTCGTCATCTCGACTATTTTCCCTAGATAACAACCTGACTCGATTACATTTAGGATGTGTTTGGAGAAAGGGAATGAGAATGATTGTGAGAGGAATGAGAATTAGGAGGAGAATGAGAAAGGGAATGATTACGGAGAGAATGATTATTTGTGTTTGGGCGATGGGAAAAATAATGAAGAAAACAAAATAATGGGTATGATATGAGTGAAAAATAGTTACGGAGAAAATAAAAAGTTGTTACGGGAATAATATAAAGTGGTTAGGAGAATAAAAATGTGATTTTCGAGAAACGTGATTGTGGGAGGAATGATTCTCGGTAGTCCAAACACCGGGAATCTGCCCTTTCTCACTCTCTCCCTTTATTAATGGAGGCCCAAACCCACCTTTGGTTGTCAAGTAGTTTCTCAAATATTGATTAAGTAAATGATTACAATGATTGAACTCATTTCCTCTAAGCCTTTTATTACTACATTGATATTGTCATTTAGCAATGTCATGTCTCATGACAGTACTCGAAAATTCTCTTATCTGCCAAAATTATCCTCTACAAAACTGGAAGGGAAGGTGCTCTTACTATTAAGGCTTATATTTATGCATTTCGAGGGTAAGATTGAATACTACAATATACTTGAACATCAAGAGGGGGTTATGATTGAAAGTCCGACTGAAACTTCATAAACGACGTATCGATTTTGAATCGAAAACTCAAAGCAGATGATTAGTTCCTGATCAACATAGTCTTTCTGGCTAAGCACTAGTGGTTGTAAATTAGTCAATCTATTGACTGGGGAGATTCTACTAATTTAGAAGCAACAAAAATGGAAAATGAAGAGTGGAGAACTTGCAAATAGAAGCATATTAATCTTGATTACTGGAAGGAAGATCCTTACTTTTATATATAGCAGATGTCTTCGGAAAGTCGGTGATGACTCCATCAATCTCGGCGCCCATAACAAACGAGTTGATCTCTACTGTTGCATCCGAGAAGAAATCCCAGGCTTGAGAGACAAATTCATTGCTGAAGGTTTGCACATAGACAGAGAGATTAGCTGATTGCAGCTTCGTCACAACATCTGTAGATCCAGTCAGAAATAGCTGATTTGAAGGAAAGACAGAGTCCTTGTTAATAGTCACGGAGTCGGAAAAACTCTTGATGTCCGTGACAGTTCCATTTAGCACATCACTAATTGGACCCTTAACTTCATAAACAAGCTCATAATTTTTCTTATCCTCTTTTAATTTTTTTAGAACAGAGCTATCTGGAGACTGAATCAATACTTTCAGGGCTACTTGATTATCATAACCAGCTTTGGTCAAGGAAGCGGAGACCACATCAATTACACTTAAACCCTGAACTGAAGCAAGATATGCTGCATTCTGAGAAACAAATGAGACAAAATTTCATCAATACAAATAACATTGCAAGAACTTTCATGATTCGATGGCATGCTAGTTTTTGAAGTTTGTTAAAGCCCGTTTTTTTTTTTTGAAAAAGACCCAAACTTTTCATTAAGAATATGAAAAGAAAGAAGTGCAGACCAAAAATATTTAATGGAAAAGAAAGAGGGTCAGTTGGAAGACATGAAGCAGGTACCAAGGATCTTAAACACACTGTATTTAATTTCGAAAATAAACAACTCTAACCTCAATATGGATCAATATACCAGACAGAGAGCTTGCATTCTTTGCCAAGGCCAAGAAATCCGGTAGTGTTAAGAATTTCCCACTGTTTCGGAACCTTGGGTTTCGAAACAACGTGAACTTCGAAAAAGGGTTCAATATTGATGCTGCAGTTGAAAATAAATAAAAAAAATATTAACATTTCACATTAGTTCTTTCAAAACATAAGCATTTCAAGCTAACACTTGCACACTCAATTCCATGAGATGATAGAACATTAAACGATAAAGCATGAAGAATACTGGTAGGATTGCAAAGATCCGGATATGTTCTACTCAGAGAAAAGATATCCTACTTGCACAGACTTGGCGACATTCTATTAACCACTGTAAAGCTCGTAGTCCAGGATTCAAATCAAGATTCAGAATCCGGATCGAGCCCCTTTAGGCCCCGACATTCTCCTGCGACCCGTCCACAAACCAACACGGGTCTTTTCAACATGTTTTGTCCTCACTCACATGCATCCTAGGAAAATCCCTATGAGGTCACCCAATCTAGGACTACTCCAAACTAAACATGCTTAACTGTGAAGTTTCTTCGATCGAGCCACTGAAAAAGAAGGTGCACCTTGTTGGAATAGGTAGTACAAATCAATTCTCTTAAGCCTTTCTTAACCATGGGACTATATTCTTCAAGATCCCTCTCATTCGGATGTGGCCTCGATTCATTCATATACCACTCCTAACCCCGGGCGCTACAACCATAAACCAAATAAATCATAATTGCATACATGGACTAACAGTTATACGATAAGAGAAATTTCATACCAAAATAATACTATCACAAGCACTGTGACCGACGACATTTTCAATTCTTCTTACAGAATTATGCACTTTTTCTACACGTTTATCCTAGATCTTTTATTCATTTGCTCAAGATGTTCAAACAAGCTTTAAGAAAAAAAAATTGCAATCTAATACTAACAAATTTATCACTTAAAACTTGATATTCTTTTTCATTTCAAATGTAGGACAAAAAGCAAATCATCATGAACATGACCTTATTCTGATCCAGCTAAGTTTATGATAGGATCCTCCTTACGACCATTGTGTTAGTTATTGTTAGGTAGTTATAATTGGGGGTTAGTCTTCTAAGGGCTATATAATGTACATTTCACCCTAAATCAATAGCAAGCATATTCATATTGACTCTTATTGAGTGAGGGGACCCTTGATAGCGCTAGGCCCTATCAGTTTAATCCTTGTGGTAGTATATAATATAAGCTGTGGGATGAAAAAGAAGGCATGCTCAGCTAGTAATAAGTATCTAAAACAGCAAAGATCTCCACTTACGGGTCAGGCCTTTAATCTCTTCCCATGTTAAGTCAAACGCAAAGATTCCGTCGTTAGGACCAATTTCAGGAACTTTTTTTGAACGACTAGTGAATGATGTCTGAGAAATTGTAGTGCTGTCGATAAGATTGATTGAGCTCATGCAAAATGGTGTTCCATCTTTTGCAATTTGAACAGGACAGTCGAGCACTTCCACACCATCTGAAATAGCCTTGGAATACGCCAAATCTGTGCAAGCAGGAAAGTCTCCACTGGCACCACATTTAGAAATAACCAAAGGCTTGGCTGGAAAAGGAGAAAACATATGTATCAAGCCTTTGACTAGTTAAGTGCGATTAAATGGGAAACTACTAGCCTGAAAATTATTTTTTAGAATGAAGGGAAACTACTACTACAGTTCTGGCATACCTTGACTTTTTGCCTTATCATCCAAGTGAGCAAAACAATCTGGACAATCAGAGAAAAAATCGTCAATAAGATGGAACTTTTACGTTAATCAAACGAAGCAGAAAACACATGTTGAGTTATTATGCTGAAGTAATTATGTCATCTTAAGTTGTTAAATGCGATTAAATGGGAATTTCATTTGAGTAAAACAATAGGACACGAGTTGAAATTAGCTAGAAATCATTTAAGAATCGGCCATGCTTTTTTTAATGATATAAACTCATGCCTGCCTTTGATGTTTTAAGACATACCATATGATTAAATCATCACATATTCATAATTGGATAAATTTTACGTAAAGTTGCCAAAAAGAAAAGAAAGACTAAAACCACAAGGTCGGGAAATCACAACCAATTACAAATTGCACAACCATAAGTACATTTGGATGTCAAGAAAACTCGTAGGAAATTAATTCCCAGGTAAGTGGCCACCATGAATTGGACACATCACCTCAAGCACCCCAAGGTCCTTTTGACCACTAGTCACCCCATGGTGGTTGAACAACTATAAGTGTTTTCCCAATAAAATTCTTAGACTAATATTTTTAGAATAAAACTCAAAGTAATTACCTCAATTTTTTTTCGTAAATGGAGATGACAACTCAACTTCAACTGAAAATTGAAAATTGAAAATTAAAAATTAAAAAATTAAAAATTATAATTATAATAATATTGAATATTTTCGTTCTCAAATTTCGTAGTTTTTTTAAAATAAGGGTCAAATGGTAACAAATTAGAGGTTAACTCGTAACAATCATTATAGTTAAGGGTGGTTTGTGCATTTTGTTTTCATTTTTTTATTGGAATAAAAAACAATTAAAATATAAGTTACAAATAACCCATCCCAAAAATAGAAAAGAGGGAGCAAGAAAAAAGAAAGGGGAAGGCCAATCATACGGCTAAAGACATAGGGAACAAAAACACATAATAGGTTAAAACAACCGTTGGTCTAATATACCCATATAAAACAAATTAACTGTGATGGGTGCATTTTGAAATGTTTTTGGGCTTAATTGAATTTTTTTTCTTAAGTTTAGGAGTGATTGAGCAAACTGAAAGTTTGAGGTCTGACTATAGCAACCCCTATAGGTCTAGAGTAATTTTTGCAAATTTCTCAAACTTTACAGACGATTAAATTATCACTCATGAACATCAAGGATATGAGCTGGAATGAGATGACTTACCAATAGCTACTGATGGACTAATAGGGAAATCAGAGAGCACGCCATCAACTGAAAATTTACCATTGTCAAAGTACGACAGGTATTCAGTAATGGGATCATAACTGTAATTGTAGCTTAGTGGAAGGTCACTATAGAATTCTGATGCAAAAACTTCCAGTTGTGCCTTGTGGGCATTAGGAACAAGTGAGGTTTCAGATTGTATGTAACCATCTCCATCAATGCGCCATATATAAGTCTTAGGAACAAGAATTCCAGAAGCAAATGTCTTGATAAAGGTGAGATTGCGCAAGAGAGAGTCATATGTCTGATTGGTGGTAAGCTCAACATCATCTGGTCCTAAAACCCGAAGGATCAACTTAGTTGTGCGGGGAATTCTTGAAGCTATACTTCTAAGAAATCCCACCTCTGGTGATGATATATAGTTAACAACGATGTTTCTTGTTACAGATAGTACAAAGCTTCGCATGCTCAAATTTTGTTGTGCGAAGAAAATATCATGCTGCAAAGAGAAAAAAGGGAATTAGTGAAGACTACATAACGTAACAACTTTGCAGAAAAGAGTGAACATTAGTGTATGCGCATGTAAACTCAATACAATTACCTGAAAATTCAGCCAAAGTCCTGGTGGAGCGAACTGCTTAACTACCTCTTCAGGAGTAAGAATAACAAAATCATTGCCATCAAACTTGTTCGATCGAGAATAGACACCTTGAGTAACTGCCCAGAAAACTCCACTTGTCAAGCAATTTTACGTAATATCTCATTGTCGTAGTTAACAATGGGTGCACTCGATGAAGAATCTTGTTACAAGAAAATTCAATTGTTGAACATGTTTTCTAAATACAAAAGTCTTTTTTTGTAGTTCCGAAGAGACAGCTCGGTTTTTGGAGGCATGCTATTTTGAACGTTCTTCATACGAGATGGTTGGAAAGCGCTTAAGTTAGAAAACCTTAGAAATATCCAGAGTCTGGACCTTCGAACGTGGTATCAGACCACAGGATATAGGGAGGAAACCGGATTTCCCGTTTCCAAAAAAAATATAAAAATAAAAATCTTAAAAGAAAATGAAACCGTTTCTAAGTACTGGGTCAAAAGAGGGAAACTGATTGTGGCAGCTTGCTCAAGAATCTCTAAAAAAAGCATGACATGTAAAAACATCAAATATTAGCAATAATATTTCCAAATTTTCTAAAACTATCCAAAACAAAATCCTCGGTATAAATTTTCAAATGCTGAAATTGAAGGGTGGAATCTCACTAGATTTGGTCAATTATGTCAAACACTCACATACAACGGTTAAATGAAGAGGCGAGTTTTGCAAGGAGAAACATAACAAAAAAGGCCCATGCTTGACTCGTACAGATTTCCTAAGCTTTTTAGTAAACAACAGCCAGAGTACAATAAATGATAAGATAAATATAAAGAATGGAGAAAAAAAGAAGAACAGTGGGGAAAGTGTGGATAACTTGAACTTACGAGTAACATTTGCTAGTTGTCCGTAATTGAAATCGACCGTAAATAATCCCTTAGTACGGACTCCATTAACAAAATAGACACTGCTGCGGTTTGCACCAAGGATTTCCGCAGCGTCAGTAGCATTGTCAAGCTTCATATCCGGGAGACAAATTCCAACTTCGTCTTTAGTTAATTGCACATCACACCATAAGATCGCATCAGGAACACTGACCATAAGTGCAAAATTGTACGCTACTAGGCTCGAATCAGGAAATAGCCCTGAAAATCCACCGCGAGCCACAACAAATGGAGGCTCTCCTGCACAGACAAAGCCAAATCCAATTTCAAAATCCGACACCTAAACATAGACAATAACCTACCAAAATGCACTAGAAAACGAGTAGGAAAATAGTTCAAAATCCTCACGTTAAAATTCAAAGTCAGAGTTAAAATCAACAACACCGAGCCATTTCCTACTTCATTTTCAAGTACTTACAACACAACAAGTAAATTAACCTGACCTCCTAACGATTCACAGATCAAAAACAATAAAAATGCAACGAGATAACCAAAATCATTAAAGTTTCAAGAGATTAAAAGCGAACACAACACTCACCACTCAGAGTCTGCCATGGAGAGGTACCATTAGATCCCTGAGCAGAGACCAGCGCCACGAACGAGTGAAGAAGCAGAGGAAACAGAAGGACAGTGCAAGAAGAAAAACATACTGCCGGAAAATTCTTCCAGGAGCTCATCGGAGCTCAGGAGAACTTCAGAACGCTGCCGCCGGCAAATCCACAGCTGTTGATTGGAAGAAGAACGCTGGAGATCACTGGATTGGCAAATATCGAAGTCAGAGAGAGAGGTTTTTGCAGAGGGGATACGGGAGCTGGAAATTTATATTTTTGGTGGTGATTTAACCTTTTAATGTATGAAATTAATTAATAATTAATTATAATTAAAAGAAGCCGGTGCTTGTTTTTATCCGGCTCGGCTCAGTATGAGCTGTTTTTAGGAATCTAGCCAAGCCAAAGACTTTTTAAATGAAGCCGAAGACTTGTGCCGAAGAGAGAGATATTGGATTTTTTTTTTAGTGGAATCATCATTGAATACCAAAGTCGTTGATTGATGTTTTTTTATTTAAAAAAAAAAAATATATATATATATATATATATATATATATATATAATAAATTGCATTTTTCACCCTTTCTCTTTTTTTTTTTTTTTTTTACAAACAAAGACCAATAACATTAATCACAAACCAAAGTTACACAATTAATCTCCGTTGAGGATCCAAGGTTAAAGATTTCAACCACCACCACAAAAAAAAAAAAAAAAAAAAAATGAAGGGAGAGATTTCTCCTCCAAAAATAAAGCCGATCTTCCACAAAAAAGGTCATCGAACATAAAGAACCTAAAGAAAATTGTTTAGCTAAAGTATTCGCCACCTTAGTACAATTCTTAATACAATGGAGGAAAGTAACGAAACTCATAGCGACAACCATATCCAAAATATCATCAGTAATATTGTTGAACTCCGATAAATATGGGGAACCATCAACAACATAATGAATGACAACAGTAGAGTTCGATTCAACTAAAACAGGGGATGTCCACAGAATCTTAGTCTCGTAGATAGACTTAAGATCCTCCCTAACAACCATCCATTCTAAAAACTTAACATACCGATTTTCAAAGCCTGCTCTCCAACTGACTAACGGTGGAATATCACGCCAATCATGCACCATCCAACCAATACCCCTTTGCTAGATAAAGGAGATAACGCCACATATAAATCCACTCTCAAATTCCAAAGCTCCTATAACTAGTTGATTTTAACATTAACTCTTATTGTTTGGTTGGTGCAGATCGTTTCATTTATTTGTCTCTGGCGATCCCTCCTTATGTGGAAAGGTGCTTGCAAGAGTTAAAAAAACCAAAAGAAAACATGCATTTAAATCCGAATATGAAATTTACAATATTTCATCATATGCATTTTTCACTATATTATTATAGAACTTTGTGCATTGGAGATTGAAATGAAAAGAAAAGGAAACAATAAAAAAAAATAAAAATAGTAATGGATAAAATAATAATATTGTCTATGATTAAAATGAAATTTCGTTTACTTCTCCCCTTTCTTCACTTTAAAAGTGCTCTCTCTATCTAAATAGACAATTAATATATAAAAATAGTAAATAAAAATTAACAACAAAATAATATAAATATATTTACATATTTATATAATGAGTTTTGTTTGGAATCTCTATCACCGTTGTAGCCTTCGAGAAGCTCTGTCACCATCACTGTCATAGGGAAGCTCCATCACTATCACCGTCGCTAGGAAGCTCCGACTCGACCTTCACCATCACCGTCAGAAAGATAAAATAAGCCATAAGTTTAAAATACTTTTATTTACAAAAATGTCATTAATGACGTATTATATTAATAAAGTATTATATATGTATTTATACACAAATACTCATAATATATTAATATTATTTTTTATTAATATTGTAATATAGTAATCCACGAACTAATCTTATTACTACAATAATATATTGGAAATTTGACAAATTTAATTATCACACACCTTTCGGTTATGTATTACAAACTTTTATTTTTTTTAATCTAACAACACTCCATAAACAAATAACTTAACTAAATCTGTCAAACTGGGTTGAGTTAGTTATGATTATTCGAGCTAACGGATTATTCGAATATGTGTAATAGTCACGTAAGTATGTGTAGATTAATTATTAGATTTATTATTCAATAGAACAGTGGTTCAACAATATTAATGTAATTTTGGTGATATTAGTACAATTTTGATAATTAATAGGTAACCATTTCAAATGGTTATAAACTAATATATATATATATATATATATATATATATATATATATATAAATTATAGAATCAAAAGGCCTAAATTCTAAACCCACATGTAATAAATTTGTAAATTATAATTAAATTCACATGTAATAAATTTGTAATTTCTATTTTTTTTTTCGAGCAAACACATAATTAACTTAAAAAAGTATTACTAATTTTGAACCAAACAAGTAGAGAGAGAAATAAGGAAACGGTTGGTTGGTTGGTTGGTTGGTTGGTTTGCTCAAAGAAGTGGAACGCGAAATCATTTTCAACCTTCATCGTCATCTCTGCAGAGATTGACGAACCAGCCTCAATCTCACACTGCCATTTTTAATCCTCAATTTCCCATTATCAAACAAACTTAGAGCCCTTCCGATCACGATCTTCCTTCCCCCCTGCTTCACACAGATTTCCGGTCAAAATCGCCGGTGAAAGTTTACCCTAGGAGGGAGTTTTGGGGGAATGGAGCCGTCGCCGTTGATAAAGGCGGGAAGCGGAAGCGAAGCCTCCGGCCACCGCCGTAGTTTAAGCGAAGGAGGACGGGAGGAGAGGGGTTCCTTTGAGTATTTCGGTTGGGTGTATCATATTGGAGTTAATTCCATAGGGCACGAATATTGCCATCTTCGATTTCTCTGTATCCGTCGTAAATACGTCGAGTTGTATAAGCGTGACCCTCACGAGAATCCCGGCATTGTAAGCATTTTCGTTCCCATTTCTTCGATTGATAATATGTAAGCCCATTCAAGCTAGCTTAGTTGCACCTTGACTATTTTTACTCATTTACTAAACA
The DNA here is from genome assembly GCA_037832605.1 of Cyclanthera cordifolia. NCBI lineage: Eukaryota > Viridiplantae > Streptophyta > Magnoliopsida > Cucurbitales > Cucurbitaceae > Cyclanthera > Cyclanthera cordifolia. Next base: position 13,228 of record JBBMEG010028901.1, read on the forward strand.
TTTGATTTAATTTATAGGTAGGTGACTATCATACGTCTTAGGTGTGTAGTCACTCTTACCATTAAACCCATTATAATTTTTATTCTATTAGTTTTGGAGTTAAAAGTTTTTTATGCGTTTTTTTGAATTTCTTGTGATAAACTAGTGTTTAGGGGTGTTTATCGGTCGGTGAAAATTGACACCGAACCGACTCTATCGATTTGCTTGAAAATAAAATCGGACCAAATTCGATCGATTTGGTCGGTTAAGTCGGCCAAAACGATCGATTATGTCGATTAATTCATTTTAATTATTTTTTCCTTTTTTAATAAAAAACATATTCATCATACAATTTTTTGTTGAAGGTTTAAGAATTAATTAAAAAAAATGAACATACCAAATACTTTTTAAAATACATTTAAAATTAAGTTAGTTTTACAATAATTTAATAATAAATGTAATTAATTAAATGAAAAATAATAATATTATATGAAGAAAATTTTATTAACCAACCAAAAAATTCGGTTACATATCTTTTTTAACCGACACCGATCAACATATACTTGAAAATCGATTGACTACCCTTAATTCAGTCGGTCAAATCACTTTTCGAAGAATATATGAACACCCTTACTAATTTTCATTCGAGGGTGATCCAAAGTCCCATTGTTATCTTATGATGAGATTTTCAAGTTATTTATTTATTTTTTAATTGATAAATGAAATAAAAGGAGTTGAATACTCCTAAACATAGTCTCTAAGGGGCGATCTCGTTGACAAAATCTTGGGGTTCCTAGTTATGACCCAAAACAGGTTTCAAGTTTGAAATTTACGGATGTGTTTAATTGTAAAATCATTTGTTGTATCTCAAATCTGGACTTTGAAATAGGCGTAGGTGCCCTAAATATGTTGTGGGTCAAGACCCCAATTCCTAGTTATCAAAATACAATACAAATAAGAATACTCCTCAACACCAAAGTGTGCATTGCATGAGAGAGTTACTATTAAGAATTAATGATGAGAGACTACAATCAGAAAAAGAGTCACACTGGCAGACAAACACATAACACACCAAGAAGAAAGATGAAGATCAACAATGCGACATTCGTCGTTGTATACGATCAGCATTACTAACACCTTAACGACTAAGCTCCCATAAGAAAACCTGTATTTTCCTTGGATGGTTATCTTTCCAAATATCAGTCTTATCAATTATCTTTACATCATATGCTCAATATTTTCTTTGACATGTTCATTTTTGTACTCTTTTGTAGAAGCCTATCAGAAGGGGTGTCGTGGGGCCGTCGCTTTTGGTTGAAGAACTAGGACGTCGAAAAGTTAACCATGGGGTAAGGAAATTGGCATATCTGTTATCTACTTGTTGTCATGAAGTTTAACAGTTGATTACATTTTATCATTACATTCAACTCTTAGTGGTCTATTGGAAGATAATAGGAGCTGAACATTGGTAGTTATGTTTGTTATTGCAGGATGTTTACGTCTTGCGAATTTATAATCGACTGGATGATTCTAAGAAAGGAGAAGTAAGTGATACTTTCATTCGAACTTAT
>JBBMEG010028941.1:0-23042 GCA_037832605.1 Cyclanthera cordifolia
ATATATATATATATATATATATATATATATTTTGCAAATCATTCTGGCGAGACAATGTCTCTTATAATGTTGATTTTTATTAGTAGTCTCGATATATAACATTTATGGAATTTACAAGATTAGCATAAATTTTTTGGTAATCTTAGAGTTACACCGTTATGCTACCGAAAATTCATTTAATTTAACTAAGTTTGAAGTTATATCATGCTTGTTGAGTTTAGAGATGATTTCATTTGGTGGTTTGCTGAATTTTTCAAGGCATTATTTCTTATTTGCATTGAAATAGACAAACCACCACCTAGATTTTTTTTTTATTCAATTTTTGATACTTTTAATGTCGGTCACAAATGGTGTTAATAAAGCCAAAAATTTAAATGAAAAAGATGCCCTACATGAATACGACGTGGTGACCATTAAAAATCTGTTTTTTAAAAATTAAAAAGGTACTTTTTAATGTCGGGCACTTAAAACCGTCACCAAAAGTCTTTGGTGTCACACATAAATAATCGACACCAAAGGTCTTTAGTGTTGGTCAAAACCAACACCAATAAAGGGCTTTGGTGTCGGTTTTGACCGACACTAAAGACCTTTGGTGTTAGTCATGACCGACACTAAAGGTGTCCAGATCGACACCAAAAGAAGCTTTAATGTCGGTCATGACCGACACAAAAGGGCTTTGGTGTCGGTTTTGACCGACACTAAAGACGTTTAGTGTCAGTCGTGACCGACATTAAAGCTTCTTTTGGTGTCGCTTTTGGACACCTATAGTGTCGGTCATGACCAACACTAAAAGTCCGGTTTCTACTAAATGTCTTTAATGACACCGGTATTAATGACGGTCGTTTTACTGACACCAAATATCTTTAGTGTCGGCATATGCCCGTCACTAAAAGTCCGGTTTCTACTAGTGCACTCAGTAATAACAAAGAAAACATAGCATGAAAGAGTAGAGGAGATTATACGAGATCGTCCACGGGAATAGATCAATCCTACTAAACATAAAGACGCGCAAAAATTATCCAGAGGCATCAGCCAATAAAAGTAAGATTAAACATTTTGCCTATCTCTTAGGGTTAAGCATGTAGATTAATTGGATTAATTTAGAATAGTTAATTATATTAATTATTTGTGAAAAAATTTAGTGTTCACACGCTTCTACCACATTAAATGCACGCTCCAACCCTCTATTCCCGGCAATTGGTATCAAAGCTTTGGCTTAGGGTGATTTTTGTTGTTGGAATCTTTTTATTGGTGGGTTATAATTTTCATTGGATGCAAGTTATAGAATTATTGGTTTTAGCCAGAGGTTTTTTGTTTAGTATTAGGATTTTGAAGTTTTTTTAGATTTTTTGTAAACTCGAGAAATTGGGTATAGAAAATCTTTGTACAATATTTTTTTAAATTTTTTTCAATTTAGAATTGGCCAAAAAGATGAAAACGTGAAGAACACACATAACACCAAGGTTGGAGAAAACCCAAAAGGTAAGAAAATAGAAAGAGAAGGGGCGCCTGCCAGGTGTCACGGTCGTGCTTGTCCAATGCGTGTTGCACATGGCCGCATGAACCTTTACACCCATTTTTATCATGGTTTTATGTTATTTTGTTAATATCCCATGTTAGGATAGTTTCCTTCATTTTTTTCTAGGTGTTGACTCCTCGTCATTTTCATATGCAAGGGTGTCACACCAACTTTGTCCCAAAATGTACTATAGGGGGGTATGACTTCTTGAAGCTTCCTTCCTACCAAGTGATTATATGATTAATGCAAGCTAGTTGTTGCGTCCCTTATTGCATCTTATCATATACCTTTTAAAGATAAAACGTATTTCAAAACGTTCTTTCCCTCTCTTTCGAAAACCTTTCTCGAGGCTTGTAGGGGAGGTTGTTGTCGTGCCACCCGCTCTGCGATTTTCGTTTGGCTGATTTGCTCGCCGGGTTAGAGCAGGTGCCTCACGATCGTTTTGCAACAAAAACGAAGTTGGATCGTAACACCAGGCATGGGGCGCCACTGCGTATCTCCAAAATGATATCGATAGTTGAGCAAAGCTCATCAATGATCGGATCATTTCCAAAAGGGTTATATTTCTACTCTTTCAAACAAGGTGCAGAAAGTTGAGACGTAATTCCATGTTCTACTACCAAATAGTTATGTAACACTAAGTCCATATACTTTGCACCACGATCCAACCACATTGTCTTAATTCTTTTATCTAATAGGTTCTCAACCACAACCTTAAACTATTTGAACATTTCAAGAGTCTCCCACTTATGCCGCATTTGATAAATATAACTATATCTTAAGTAGTCATCCATAAAAGATACAAATGTACCCATACTCTCCCTGACCTTTAACACTTATCGAACCTCATAGGTCTTAATGTACAAGTTCTAAGAGTTTTTTGGCTCTAGCTCCCTTTGATGTAAAGAGATTTTGGTTTATCTTGTCGTCTATGCAAGATTCACATATAGGTAAAGTGTACATCTCTAACCCAGTTAGAGAACTAGTTTTTACATACCTTTCAATCCTATTGAAATTGATGTGACTAAACTTAGATGCCAAATATATGTGTTGAATTTAGGAGAAATTCTTTATCGTTTATTTATTCTACTATTTGATGTTTTTAGAAGTAGTATAACTAAAACCATTTTAGTTTTATTCAATTATTTTCGTTTATTGCAGAACAAGACTCCAAGCGATTCTTAAATAATAAATAGAAATCCAATTTCTATAAAATAATATTAGTTCAATAATGCACTGAACTAGATTTATCTTCCAAAGAATGACCTTTTTACAATTTCTAATGAAAGTAAACAACTAAAAATAAACTATTCCTAAAAGAAATGAAAAACGATCTATTCGTGATGCTTGAGATCTTCATGTAAACTATCACTACGCAAATTTAGGGTATACATGGTGGTCATTGACCGTCATGTATAGTAAAAGATGGCGGGCACATGCCCGTTATCTAAATGGGAGACATCTTTCGTTTAGATGGCGGTCAATGCCCCCATCTATTCTAGCAGCCATCTATTGTGCCCCTCATCTATTATGCCTCAACTATTCTGCCAGCAATCTATTGTACAAGTCATCTATTCTGCAATCCATCTATTGTGCCCCCATCTATTGTTTAAATACAAAATTTAAAAAAAATTGTTATTCCTCGTCATGTAGCCTAATGAAATATATTCAATAACGCCATTTATTTTGTACCTAACATCTATTTGTGTCCTTCATCTAAAAGTTTTTTATTTTAGAAAAAAATGTTTGTTATATTTGCCTTCATGGAAAATCCTCCAAACGTGAAACTCAATTCTCCAACTTTAAAAACCTCATTTCTAACCTCCAAAACTTATTTTTCACCTTCAAAATCTTAAATATTTTTAGCTTCCTTACACTAACTCATTTCAACCTTAAACTTTAATTATAACTCTGAATATGCATCACCCTACTTTCAGCCCTTAATCTGTACTTTAATATTTTTCACTCAAAATTTCGGCAGTATAAAAACTGAACACTTCTATCATGACTCCCTTATTTTAAACGCTTTTATAATAATCACGTTTCTTTGTGGGATATTGAATAAGATTAACCATGTACCCATTATAAGTGTTAACTTCTTAACGTGGTCCATGTGATATGCACCTTAGTGTAGGGGATATACAATTGCTCCTAATATCTTAAGGGCTACTTGATCACACAACCAACAACTGAATTTGCGATTATGCTCATCTTGGAGCCACTTTCTATTCTTCTATCTTGTAGGATTCAATTTAGACAACATTTCAATATGTTGATCTACATATGAAAGCACTTCATCTACGTTATGAAGTACGTAGAGATAAGTATTATTACATATCTCTAGTAGGTTTTATATAATCAGCAGTAGACAGCGGGTGATTAATGGTCAGAGACATCATACTTCTTAATGTTCGCTAGCAAACTGATTCAATTCCTTGTAAAACATGGGAACAAAACTCTATTGACTCTTCTATAGTGTAATTCTCTCTGATCCCTCTGGTCGACTTCTATCCCAAACATAAATTTTCAAAACTTTCATATGTCTTTCAAAAGGATACATCCATCTCAAATAAACAAGTCCACAAATTTCTATCTCCCTTACAAGAAGAACCACAAGGTGTACCATTATTGTGAAAAACGACGGTGGAAAATATTTTTCTAATAGACATAAAGTGACAACTACATCTTCTTGCAATCCCTTCAATTTTGTTGAATCAAACGCCTTTTACGACGTATAGCATTGAAGAAGAAAAAAAAGGCAAATAATTACATATCTAACATGTTTAGGCAGAACACGGCGAATTGCTATAACTAGAAGTTGTTGCATAAATATGTGATGATCGTTCGATTTTAGGCCGTAAAGTTTCAAATCCGTAAGGGACACTAATTTCCTTATGTTTGATGATTAACTTCCAAGCACTTTAATATCAGCTAATATTGTACATATATTCAATTTCTCATTTCGAGTTAGTGTGTAACATGATGAAGGTAAAAATATTCTTTTCCTTATCATTTTTAGGCTAATTCAGTTGTGATGTTTAATTAAACCAAATCTTGACATATTTTTTTATCCATCCTTTGTTTTTCCTGGAATATCAAGAAGAGTTCCAATGATATTTGAACATACATTCTTCTCAATATGCATGACATCTAAGCAGTGTCGCACACGAAGATGTTTCGAATACTCTAATTTAAAACAATTAATTTTTTCTTCCAATAAGAGTTATCAAAATTGGTGTCTTTTCTGAGTTTTCTCATGTTATATGTTAATTCAATAGCTCTTATTTGTGGAAGAACATCTTCACCATTTAATGGTTCAGGGCTACTTTAAATTCTTGTTCTCCATTGAATCTATTTTTGTCTTATATATGGATGCCCCTTTCGTAAATAATTTTAATGTCTGAGTTACGCCATCCTTTTTCCTTTTGGTAAATAAATAGATGTTGTATTGTCTCCTCAAATCGAACAAGTCATATACCTTTAATAATACACCCACACAAATTACCATATGGTGGAAAATCATTAATGATCCACAACAAAATTGCTTTCAAGATAAAACTTTCTTGTTAATGTGCATTAAAACTTTTGATTCTAATGTTCCATAGCAATTTAAGAAGATCAACTGATGAAGCAAGGTAAACATGGATTTCATTCCCAGGTTGTTTTGGTCCAGAGATTACCGCATTTAACATCATGTATTAACGCTTCAAGCATAACCATGGGGGTAGATTGTATGTCACCAACATCACTGGCCAACAAATATATCTAGTACTTTGATCACCGTGGGGATTTACTCCATCGGTTGATTAAGCTAAACAAAGATTTCTCGTTTCACTAATAAAATCTGACAACCTCATGTCTGGAACGAAACTGATCAATCTGACAACTAGAAGTATGCCATGTTAATAGCTTAGAAATTTCTTTACTTCGAAACATTCGTTCGAATCTTGGAATGAGAGAGAAATACCATATAACTTTTGCTAGAATCTTTTTTATCTCATCTTTTTTTACATTCTTTTTGACCTTTTATCTCGATATTCCATAAGTAGAACCTTGTTCGGCATTAGCCAATTCTTTTCAATACAAACAATATTCGTTAGTACATGCATGAATCTTTTTCGTATTTCATTCCTAATGTACTTTAAGTCATTTTGGGCATAGTATGCATCAGGACTAAGCAATGCTAATATCTTAGTAAAATGTTTACAATTTACGTATAATGGTTTCTTCACATCTTTTAGTGATTCCTCAATCACTTGAGACTTATCGGTTAAATAATCTTGTGCAGCCTTAAGCATCCCTACAAGGTCATCAACATCGTCATTTTCATCTTCAACTTCATTTGAAACATTTTTAATGTTACTTTTACTCGAAACTAATTCCCCATGCCAAATCCACGTGTTATAACTTCCATGGATACCATTAAAAACTAAATGATCCCTTACTACACATTAACATTTTGAGACTTGACATTCACGTATTTCAAACATGGACAACAAATGACATTTGTCCCTTTCGAATGTCATGATACATTCTCTATAAAAAGTTCAACTCTTAAACTGTATTCGGCTGGCATTCGATTCTTAAACATCCACGACTTATCCATAGCCAATTTTATCAAAAACTTCCTACAAATCTTTCACGATGAAATATTATAAATCAAACTTTTTATTCAAAATGAAAATAAAACATGAAACACAATGGTGCAAGAGAACTTGTATCAACAATCCAAAACTCATTTTAGCCACAAAAAATACTCGTGTTTTTGAAATCAACTTTTTCTTATCCGCTATTTATACCCGAAATTGTTGTAGTGTATCTTCCAAGGTATCTTCATATTCTTCTCTTTTTCTACGTTGAAGTTCAAGCTATGCCTTCGTCACTAACATCGAATGCATCTGAGCTTCAAGCTTTGTGACTATCATTAGAAGCAACATTTGCTTCATCCTCGCCATAACTTAATTTCGGTTAGGACTTAAAATGATTTAAAGAGTTCTAAATCATTTGTAAAGTTCTTTACGATAAAGTAAATTTACCATCCTATCAAAATCATTGGGATTTATTTTTAGAACATGAATAACCTTATGAAACGACTTGATAATGCCCAAGTTTGTACCAGCTTAGATAGAGCATGCCCAAGGCATTCTAATTCCCTTATATTTTGATTGCACCTCTTCTTCGGAGCCCTGATCTTGTCGACCTTCTGCACAATGTAAGAAATGCAAGTTGTCAAGTATTAATTTTGCATCATGCCAATCTTCAAATATTCTTTTATGAAGTTTTGAAATACTTGCCAAGATAAAGAATTTGCCTAAGGATTTTGTCAAATTCTAGAGGATAAAATCCACCCATCTAACTGTTGGTGGTGAATGAAGATGGCATTTTTCATAGAGAACAAATCTCAAGTTGGGTTGTTAAAGGACTGAGTCCAACTCAATCAACTAATGCTTGTGATTTCGTTTGGTTAAGACTTCACATGTCATAGTTGGTCTTTATAAAGTGTGTTTCTATTAAAAAGAAAAGAATATTTCAATTTGATTGTCATTTATAAAAAGTTATTCACAGCTTTTAGCATAAGAATTAATTGTAAAACTTCTCATGTTAAAATTACAAGAAACCCTACAAATAATTTACAATTAATGTCATGGTAAAACTACAAATATTTAAAGAAAGTGTCATCGAATGATAGGTCAAATGCTCCTTCTAGCATATGACTCTCTCGATAAGAAACTCAATACAAGGATAACTCTTATGCCTAGTTCTAGTTACCATTTTTTGAGCTAGGATTTGGCTAACTCCTTAACCAATCTATGATAATGTAGCTGATCATCAATTCGAACATGTTAATCTTTCTTAGTAAGTGTTGTTGAATGATGAGTCAAATATCAATTAAAATTACAATCCTATCTCTTTCGAGAAACTTGCCCTGATACTGATCCTTGTGAACATACACCGAGGGCGGTAGACTTAAACTGTCGACGCGTAGCCCCACTAGGATTTCACGATTCAGTTTTCTATGGAGATCGTAGGATCAGTTGACACTGATCCTTCTCCCACTTTCTATTTTGAGATTGAGTTTCCTCTCACTTAGATGACAAGGATAATCTCGTTCATCTAAGTCCCAATCTCTTACCTATGTTGGTTAGATTGATTTTAATGTGAATTGTTAAGTTCTTACACTAAAAAATGAATCACATTATTTGAGCTTGAACAAAGTGATCTATAATTCATGGTCATTTCAACCTCAGGTTGTGTTCCTAGATAGAGGTGTTCTGTAAACCATCATCTTAAGTACCCCTATCCTTAGACAAAACCTTCTTTAGGAAGGATTCCTTAATTACAAAAATAAAACTCCACTCTAATTAATCCTATTAACTAAAAAAATCAAGTGATAACAATTAATCCTATTAATTCTAATCAATTTTATGGATTATTAGCCTATATCTATTTTTAAACCATTTTAAAAGAATACATTTATTTTTGTAGCTAATTTAAAATTAATACTTTTTTTTATTTTGAAAAACCATTTTTCAAAAAATATATAACACATACATTCAAGATAGTTAATAAATAAACATTCAATATTTATTTGTGAGATCTATGTTGAACAATCCTAAGTATGGAATCCAATTCCTAAAATATATCTAATATATTTAACACATATTTATGATGCATGAATCTTTTTAACTTATCGTGGAATTTTAAATCTATATGGCATATTTTATTGCAACAATCAAAACATGCAAAAGTAACGTATAATATAAACAGTTAAAGATCGATTTAATGTTTGGCATATTTCTAGGAAATATTTCTAAGAAATTAAAAATACATATTACATATTGTACTCAAAGACATATCTTGGGTCTTCGTCTTCTTCATCCTTAACTCGACAAGAACTAACTCCTTATAAATATTTTCTAAATATTTTTCAAAAAAATTTAATATTTAAATAAATTCCAAGTTAAAGATTTCCATTAAATTAACCCATCAAACATCTTCCAAGATAATTGATTTAATTTTATTTAATTATCTTTTATATTTATAGATATCATATTTTTCATAAATATTAACCATAAAATATACCTTTATATTTTTCAAAAATATTAGTTATGTAAAATATAAAAATATTTTTCCAAAATATTTTCTATAAAAAATCTTTTTTCCTACCAAAATATTTTCCAAAAGTATTTTAGGAAAAAATGCCAATTTTTCATTGAGAAAAAAAATTCAACTCAAAGGGTTGGGTGAGTGCGTTTGGCTTAAGCCAAAAAACTAAATTGGGTCTCTCCCGTAACAGGTGCCCTTTCTTTTTGTGTTTTCTTACTTTTTGGGTTTTCTTCAACCTTGGTGTTCTTTGTGTTCTTCGCGTTCTTCATCTTTTTGGCCAATTCTAATTAATTGCGAAAACTTAAAAAAAAAAAAGTGTACAAATATGTCCTACAATTGTTTGGGTTTACAACAGATCTAAGAAAATACTAATGTCAAACAAAAAACTCCATCCAATAACAATAACCTATAACATTCATCCATTGAAATTTATTACCCACCCATAAAAAGATTCAAACAAGAAAAATCACCATGAGCCAAAGGTTTGATACCAGTTGTTGGGAATAGAGAGTAGGAGCATGTATTTAACGTGGTGGAAGCGTGTGAGTAACAAAATTTAACAAATAATGAAGCCATTTAATTATTTTAGATTAATTCAATTAATCTACATGCTTAACCCTAGTTGATTGACATGTTGTTGTTTAATCTTACTTACATTGACTAAGGCCTCTAAATAATTATGGCAGATCTTTATGATATGAATCCTACAATGATAATATAGAACAATAAGAGCTTCATTGGAGTTGCATTAAATGCACCGAGCTTTTTTATGATGATTCAAGTTGCTTTCAAGTTTGCAGTGAAGTTGCATTAAATGAATTCAAGAACATCCTAAGATTCGTTTAATGAAAAGTCAAACATCAATTAATGGAACAATCTTCGAGCTAATTCAAAAAGAACTTCATTTACAAGTGGATGGTTACAAAATTTTGAAGAATTGTTACAAAACTTTAATTTTTGGATTTATAGCCATTTAAATGTAGTTTCAATTTTATATTTCTCATTTATGTGTTTTTATGTTACATTTGTATTGGTGGTTATTATAGCATTTAAGCACTTGTGAGTTACACCTTTTAAGATAACAATAGGTTACTTTTAGGGAATTTTCTTGAAGGATATAAATAGCTAAGAGGGGGAGAATAATGTTTTGAAGTTTCAATGAAACAAAGTCTTTTGAGCCTAAAGACCATGAGTGCATGTCTTGTGTTTAGATTTGCATATAGGATCATTCAAGTAGTCTTTATCAAACTACATGTGAAGTGATTCAAATCTTGAGTTTAAGAACATGTTCTCTCTACTTTTGATATTGATCACGAAGGCAAAATCAGTTCTATCTTCTTCGTTGGGATGAAATCATTTGGATTTTTTTGGGTTTGAGATCTAAAAGTCTTGTTCTTCAACAAGATTGTTAGGTCCAATTCCCAAGTGTCGTTCATTATTTTGTTATGTTGTCTTCTAGAGTTGTTTAAATCACGTTATGATCTTTAATTTTGTCTTATAGAGTTCTTTAGATCACGTTCTAATCTTTAATTTTGTCTTCATTGCATAATTTATAGTTTAAGAAACATATTCTGGAAAAGAATCATAAAATAAAAAAGAAATATAGAGCACTTGTAATTCTTAATGTTCTATGCTAAGTTTCGTTTATTTCTTTCAATCATTGAGCTTAGATTTGAAAGTAACAAGTTAGATCTGATGGTTGGAGTTTGACTTTGACACATGATGTTGTTAGGGGTTGTGCCCTAAAGACCTAGAAGGTTGTATATTTAAGAACCAACATTTAATGTTGACATTTTTTTTTTCAAGATATTAATAAATTTGCACATTTAATTTTCAAAAGTCATTCGACCATATATCATGAATTGGATTAATGTCAATATACCCTTAGTTATTAATATGAATACTTGGATAAGTATGTGGAACATACAAGTGGATCAGTTCTAAGTTTATAACTTAAATTTTCTATAGTATGTGGACTAAAGCTAGGGTACTGTCTAAGTCTTGGTAACACTCTGTGTGCGGTTCGCTTTGCAAGTGTGGCAAACGACCAAATCATGTTTGTTCATGTGGAGACATGTGAGTGGGGGCGTCTATGATTGGACCATAAGTTTTATGATCGAGTTGATAATTTCGTTATAGACTCGTACCAACTACTTCCCTACGAATGATCGTATGTTCATGTGATCTTAATCTTGAGTAGGTTGCGAACTCCTGCTTAATGAAAGCGTTCTTTGATGTGCATGGGTGAGACCAGTTAAACAACACTGAGTCAAAAAGCCTCCCACGTTGGAGATTGTCGTAGTGAGTAGCTATAAACGTAACGTCACAAGAAGAAATTCATGTTTTCCCTAATATTGAGGAATATGCAGAGTTATTCACTTAAGAACTGATTTCGGGACAGAAACAAAGGGTACACACCTCTCATTGGCCCGAGAGAACACTATGTTATAGTGTAACTACAAACAGCTTGTTCATTAGACAAATTAGTGGCGCTTAAGAAGAAAGATGTAATCACAAGGGTAGAACGAATTTCTTGTCCTACTTGTGAATGATCATATGAAGTGACCGATTATATCTATTGACGTTAAGTTGTCCTAAAGTTCAGCGCAAATCTTTAGTGAAATAAGCTTGAGGTTAACGAAAAGATATTGCTCGCAGATCGTTGTAGCTTTCAATCTATAGGTCCACCGATCTCCGGGCTAGCTCATATCGCGGGTACACTGCTTCATTAGATAAATGAATTTGAACAGTTTAAATTTTAATAATTAGTTATGTGGAACATAATTAATAGGTGTGTTAAGTTTATGGTTAAACTTAATTAATTAATATTTATTGGATATATTAAATATAATATTTATTGGATATATTAAATATAATATTTATTGGATAAATATTATTGAGGAAAAATTAATTTATTTGATAAATTAATTACGAATAATTATTTTATAATTATTGAGTTTTCAGTTGTAAATATGTTGGATATATTGGACTAATAATTATTGGATAATTATTATTTGAGAATTATAAATTAACATGTTGACATATTAATTGGTTTAATAATTATTGGATAATTATTAAATGAAGAACATTAATTAATATGTTGGACGTGTTAATTGAATTAATAATTATTGGATAATTATTAAAGTAGATAATTAATATATTGATTATACGAATTTATTTATTTAATAATATAATGGATATATTATGATTTTTGAATTTATTGGATAAATATCAAATAAAATAAATAAAAGAATATGACGGATTTTTGAAATCCATATTTAAAATTGTGAAAGGAAAATCTTTGGTTGTTTTTTACAATATCTTTATATTAAATATTCAAAGATAAGAGCTCTTCGAAATTGATCACCTAGAGACTAGATGAGTTCTTTCATTATTCAACAACATTTAATCACCCAGCTTGAAACATTAAAGAAGGTGGCCAACTAAGCGTCTACTGTTTTTTGTAATTAATTCACTATAAATTTTATCTGTATTAAATTTCTTGGGGTTATATTTTGAATATTATTGTTTTATTCAAATAGAAGTTAAATATAATTTTTATAGTCCTAATTTTATGGTACTACCAAACAAAATATCAAGTATTTTATCAAATATATTTAGAAGATGTTGGAATGATAAATTGAGATTTAATACAATAAAATTTAGATTTGACCAATATCTACGAAAGATATTGGAAGATAATTTAAATTGGAATATCTGAATATTTTTTGAATTTGACACAAAAAAAAAATTAGAAAAATATTTTATCTTTTAAAATTCAATATTTTTGGAAAATATGAAGGAATTAATCATGGTTTATATTTCTAAGAAATATGGGTAACCATAAATTTAAAGGATAATCAAATGAATATTTTAAAATTAAATCAGATATAAGATTTTGTATGGGACAATATTAGGAAATCTTTAAATTTGGTGTTCATTAAAATATTAAAATATTTCTGGAAAATATTTGGGAAATATTTAAAATTGTTCATTCTTGCCCTTGTCAAAGATTTTGAAAGATCGAGAAGATGAAACCCAAGGTATGTCTTGGAAAATAAATGTAATAGGATTGCATATTATTTGATTTCCTAGAAACATGTCCAACTTTAAATCGGTCATATTAAATGTTACTTATATAGATTTAAAATCTCACCCTAGTTTAAAAAGATTTATGCATCCTAAATATGTGTTAAAAATATTAGATATCTTTTAGTAATTGGATTCCATATTTAGGATGGTTCAACATATAGATCTCACAAATAAATATTGGATGTTTATTTTCTTTGATTATGTCGAATGTATGGATTATGTATATTTTTGAAAAATGATTTTTCAAAATAGAACAAAAAAATATTCATTTTAAATATGCTACAAAAATGAATATAATCCTTAAAAATTGGTAGAGCCTAATAATCCATAAAAGTGATTAAAATTAGGAGCATTTATTATAATCACTTGGTTCTTTAGTTAATAAGATTAATTAAAGAACATATTGATTTTGTAATGATTGGTTGGAAGGGAACCCTGCCCAAGAAAGGTTCTGCCGAATGATAGACGTACTTAAAATGACGTCTATGGAACACCTCTACTTGAGAACGTGACCTGGGGTTGAAACGATCATTTTGTGCAGGCTTAAATAATGTGATTAAGTTTTTAAGTTTAAAAATTTTTGGTAATTCACATTGAAATCAATCTAACCAACATAGGTAAAAGATTGGGATTTGGATGAACGGGATTAGCCTAGTTCATCTAACAATATGTAGATGACATCTTACTCATTGGGAATGAAGTAAAGATATTGACTGAAATCTAGCAATGACTAGCTAACAAATTCCAAATAAAGGATTTTGGTGACGTTTTGTACGTTCTTGGGATCCAGATTCTAAGGGATCAGTGCAAGAGAACGTTATCCTTATCTCAAGCATCATATATTGACAAGATGTTAGTCAGATATGTGATGAAAGATTCTAAAATGAGTCAATTACCTTTTAGACATGAAGTCTCATTGTCTAAGAAAAACAGTCTTACGCCTCAAGAGATAGAGGAAATGAGACCGTAAGCATTGGTGGTAGAAAGCTTGATGTACACAATGTTGTGTTCAAGACATGACATATACTACACAGTAGGCATTATCAGTAGATATCAGTCAAATCCATATTAGAACATTGGACGGAGATAAGAATATACTGAAGTATCTTAGGAGAACGAGAAATTATACGCTCATGTACGATCCTAAGCATTTGATCCTTACTAGTTACGCAGACTCTGATTTTCAAACTGATAAGGACTCTAAGAGATCCACACTAAGATCAGCCTTTACCCTCAATGACACAGCTATAGTTTGAAGAAGCATCAAGCAAAGATGCAGCACATGTAGAATCCACTATGGAAGCTGAGTACGTGACCTGTTATGAAGCAGCAAAATGGGCAGAATTGTTGAGAAACTTCCTAGCAGGTTTGGAAGTGGTTCCAGCAATGGATAAGCCTATCACTTTGTATTGTGATAACAATTGGGTTGTTGCTAATTCCAAGGAACCTAGAAGCCATAATAGAGGGAAGCGTATAGAAAGGAAATATCACCTTATAAGAGAGATAGTTCATAGAGGCGAAGTGGTTGTCACCAAAATTGATACAACTTACAATGTTACTGATTCTTTTATAAAGGTTCTCCCAGCTAAAGTGTTCGAGGATCATATAAAGAATATAGGTCTACATAAGGCGTCTTCAATGGTCTAAAGCAAATGTGGGACTTGGTGTTTTGGCTAAACATGTAATATTTTTAATAGGGTTTTAGTGTAAGTGGGAGATTATAAGGAGTTGTGCCTTAAATGCCTAATAGTTTGTATATTTAAAAACAATCATTTAATGTTAGACATTTAATGTATCTTTCAGTTATTAATAAAAGTTATTATACTTCATAAATTTGTGCATTTAATATTCAAACGTCATTTAACTTTATCGCATTTATTGGATTATATTGATATACATTTGGTTATTAATATGAACACTTGGACAAGTATGTGAGACATAAAAGTGAATCTAGTTCCAAGTTTATATTATCTAAATTGTCTACAGTATGTGGATTAAGACTAGGGTGCCTAAGTTCTTGTAACACCATGGGTACGACCCGTTTTGCAAGAGTTGCAAATGACCTGATCCTAGTTGATCATGTGGAGACATGTGAGAGGTGCCTACGCAAAAAAAAGTTTTTTCATATGACTGGACTAGAAGTTTTATATCGAGCTAGTAATTATGTTATAGACTTGTATCAACTACTTCTCTAAGGATGATCGTATGTCGATGTGATTTGAATCCTAAGTGGGTTGCGAACTCCTGCTTTATGAAAACGTCCTTTGATATACATGGGTGAGACCAGTCAATAAGCACTAGGGCAATAGCCTTCCACATTGGAGATTGTCGTATTGAGTAGCTGGAAATGCAACGTCACATGAAGGAATTCACGCATTCTCTAATATTGAGAAAGATGTAGAGTTATTCCCTTAAGAACTGCTTCGGGGACTTGAACAAAGAGTACCCACCTCTCATTGGTCTGAAAGGACAATATTTTATAGTGTGACTATAAACAGCTTGTTATTTAGAGGAATCAGTGGCGCTTAAGGTAAATATGTAATTATAACGATATAACGAATTTCTTGTCCCAACTGTGAGTTACAAACAAGCTTGTGAAGGATCATATGACAAATGACCGATTATATCCGTGGACGTTAACTTGTCCTATAGAGCGTGAAAGTTCAACACATGCCTTAGTGGAATAAGCCTGATGTTTATGAAGAATGATTGGATCCCAAGTCATTGTGACTTTCAATCTATAGGTTCACTAGTCCCGGGCTAGCTCATTATCGATGGTACACTGTTTCATTAGGGAAATGAATATGAACAGTTTAAATTCAAAGGATTAATTATGTGTGACACAATTAATATGAGTGTTAAGTTTAATGGTTAACCTTAATTAATTAATATATATTGGATATATTAAATATGATATTTATTGGATAAATATTATTGAAGAAAAGTTAATTTATTGGATAAGCTAATTATAAATAATTATGTAAATATGTTGGGCATATTGAGATAATAATTATTAGATAATAATTATTTGAGAATTCTAAATTAATATGTTGGACATATTAATTGGTTTAGTAATTATTGGATAATTATTAAATGAAGAATGTTAATTAATATGGTTAACACATAAATTGAATTACTATATTGCATATATTCATTGTACATATTTATTTATTTAATAATATATTGGATATATTATGATTTTTGAATTTATTTGATAAATAATAAAACAATATTACAGATTTCTTAAATCCATATTTAAAATTAGGAAAGAATTTTTTTTGTTTTTTCTCCAATATTTTTAATATTAATTATTCAAAGATATTATATTTTTCCTATTTTAAATATTCACTCATCTACTATAAATAGAAGGTCTTAAGGGTTTTCATTCTCATCTCATTCAGTTCTGACTAACCTAATATTCAAATTGAGAACTAAGTCATCTATTCCTCTCGAGTAAAATTTCTTACCAACTTCTTTAAAGACTCGCTAGATCAGTTGCATTCGTCAAGGTGAGTTATTTAATTATTCATCAACAGTTAATCACCTAGAGATTTCATGTAGTTTAATAATTAATTGAATTCATTATTAATTAAATAAATTTTTTGTAATTACATACACGCTTCTGCCGTGTTATTTGCATGCTCCTACCCCACAATTCCCAATAGGTGTTACAAGTTACCCTTTTGCAATAAATGCATGTCGGTTACACATTGACACATTAAAAATTGTAGCCATTAAGTTTAAATGTGATTTGTCTTGTGTACTTCTATTTCTTCTTTGAATCTTAAATCAAATTGTAACTCGTTTCCATATAAATTGGTTATTGGCGTTCAATTTTAAGGATTCAAGTTTGCATTCAAGTTTGAAGTGAATTTGCATTAAATGAACTTAAGAAATCCTAAGGTTCATTTAATAAAAATTCAAGCATCTATTAATGGATAAACTTCGAGCTAATTCAAAAAAAGCTTCATTTACAAGTGGATGGTTACAAAATCATGAAGAATGATTACAAAACTTTAATTTTCAGATTTATAGCCATTTACATGTAACTTCAATTTTATATTTCTCATTTATATGTTTTTAGGTTACATTTGTATTGGTGGTTATTTTAGCATTTAAGCACTTGTGAGTTACACACATTTAAGATGACAATAGGTTACTTTTAGAAGGTTTTCTTGAAGGCAATAAATAGCCAAGTTATTTGTTCCAAGAATGGGGCTAGAATATTTTGAAGTTTCAATAAAACAAAGTCTTTTGAGCCTAAAGGTCATGAGCACTCATTGCATGTCTTGTGTTTAGATTTGCATGTATGATCATTCAAGTAGCGTTTATCAAACTATTTGTGAAGTTATTCGAATCTTGAGTTTAGGAACAAGTTTTTCTCTACTCTTGATATTGATCCTTCAGGTAAAATTTGTTCTATCTTCTTCTTTGTGATGAAATCATTTAGATTTTTGGGTTTTTTGGGTTTGAGATCTAAATGTCTTGCTCTTCTACCAATTCCCAAGGGTTTCTTATCTCTTCATGTTGAGTAGAATCGACTATCTCTGGACGATGTTAATATATCTCCTTCACTCTTCTAGGCTATGAATTCTTTGCCACCACTGAGTGCTTGGTTGAAAGCCTTTTAGAGAACGGAGCTTGAAAATTTGTCAGAGATCTGACTATAGGGGAGGAAAAGAGATCTTAGCTTTTAGGATTTTTATAGCTTACTCTGAAACTAGGTGGGATGAGAATAAAGAATAAAAATCTCTGAAGCCTTCTATTTATAAATGAATAGTTAAATTACAAAAATAGTATATTTCAATATCTAATACTAAAAGATATTGTGATAAAATCAAATATTTTTCTCTTCTCATTTAAATAATTATTTCAAAACTTGCATCCCCTTCTCTATAAGACGAAGTTTTCTTCCTCAAATAAAAAGAGAGGAATTTCGAAATTGATCAATATATCACATATTATTTTATTTATTTATAATTCATATTTATCTAATAAATCTTAACCTCATAATATTATATCAAATATATTATTTAATAAAGAATTTTAAATTAATATATCCAATATATTAATTCTCTACTTTAACAATTATCCAATAATTATTAACCAATTAATATGTTCAACATATTAATTTATATTCTCCATTTAACAATTTTTCAATAATTATTAAACCAATTAATATATCCAACATATTAATTATTGGGATATCTTAATAAAAAATTATCCAATAATTATTTATATTTAATTCATCCAATAAATTAATTTGTCCTCATTATTATTTATCACATAAATATTAACTTAATATATCCTATATATTGTTAAATTAAGCTTAACGATCAAACTTAATGTTTTTTTTTAATTATGTCATGTGAACTTTTTTTTTTTTTTTAAGAACAAATGCTTATATTAATTGATAGAATTGTTCAAACGATTACACTGGCTTTGATCAACAGAAATAAATGAAATGAGCCATTGAGGGGGCTCTAAGAACCCGACATTATTTGAGCCGACTTGCAGGGCAAAGGACGCTAGTTCATGTGCTACCTGGTTTGCAGATCTAGGTATGTGCCGAATCCTCGTTCCTTGTCTACACTTAATAGCTTCTTTAATGGCTTGAATAATTGTATCCACCTGGGCATTTGACTCTTGAGCAATATTGACCATGTCCACCATAGCCTTACAATCAGACTCCAAATCGAAGACCATTGCACCTCTTGTCTCGTAGAACCTCAAGGCACAAAGACAAGCCTCCGCTTCACCAAACAAAGGCTCCAGTCTTCCAGCATAATGTAATGCCACTGCACTATGTACCTGTCCCCTCCAATCGCGTAATACGAATCTGAACCCTGACGATGTCGACGAGATGGCCACATCAATATTCAGTTTGAACGCACCTTCATCAGGGGAGGGACCAACCCTGAATCGTTCGCCGATTCCTGTTACTAATCGTTGCTAGCTTTGGCTGATTGACTTCTTTGTGGTACGCTAGAATCCATTGTGCTTGTTCCTCGCATCTCATTGTCGGATGGTTTCAAATCCTTCTATTACGCGAATTCCATAGCGACCAGCAAGCAATACAGAATACCTCCAGATCGTCGTCTTCAGCGTATTTACCAACGACAATACACAGTCCAACAAGGAAGATAAGTGTGATTTTAGAAAATACCTTGCCAATGACAGGGAGGTCCACAGATCAGTAGCAGCAACACATTGAATGAAGGTATGTACACATGTTTCCATTATTCCACAAATACAGCACTGAACTTCTGTTTGAATCCGTCGTTCCTTGAGTTTCGTTTTTGTTGGCAGTAGATCACAAACCATCCTCCAAATAAATACTTTAATTTTAAGTGGAATAGATAACCCCCACAAGACCTTCCACCAAGCTAGCTCCTTTGAATTTTCCGACGAAGAGGAAGGATACTTAGACTTCACCCACACATTATAGGCACTCTTCACCGTGAAATCCCCAGATTTAGAATAGTGCCATATCCAAGAGTCTGCTAACTGCGATTTAAAAATTGGTACTGCCATAATTGCCGCGATATCGTCTTCCCAAAATAGATCCTTTAGGACATCCATGTTCCAACATCCCGAAGGGGTCATGAGTTCCCTAACCATCCAATTAGAAGCAGGAGGGGTGAAAATTTTGAAGGTCGACTCCCGAAGTAGCCATGGCTGATTGAAAATCGTGGTGGTACACCCATTTCCAATTCTGACCTGAATCCCTTTCACTAGTAAATCTCGTCCCCAAAGAATACTTCTCCATACATAAGAAGAGTTGGATTTTAGCCTTGTCTCTATGAAAGATTCATTTGGGAAGTATCTTCCTTTCATCACCTTAGTAGCTAAAGAATCCGGGAATTTAAGAATCTGCCATGCTTGTTTCGCCAATAATGCTTTATTGAAACCTCGAATATCCTTGAATCCCATTTCTCCACTAATTTTGGGCAGGCATAATCGTTCTCATGACATCTAATGGATCTTCCTCCTTTCTTTCGTGGAACCCCACCAAAACTTTGCAATTTCTGAAGTGATATCCTTGCAAAAAGCGTCTAGTAGTCGGATTAGTGACATAACATATGTAGGTATAGCTTGAGCTACAACCTTAATAAGGATTTCCTTCCCTCCAACAGAGAAGAAAGTTAGTTTCCAACCCGCAACCATTTTAACTACTTTTTCCTTTAGATATGCTAGATCATTTGCCTTATTTCTTGTAAAGTGTGATGGAAGGCCCAAGTACCGACCAAGAGGTGCAGTTGATAATATGTTTAGCTCTTGTCTTAGATGTATACATTCCTCACCCCCCACATTCGGGCTGAATAGAACTGCAGATTTCTCAAAATTCACAGATTGACCCGAAACCTTTTCATACCTGTGTAGCACAACTTTGATGGCTCTGAACTCAGCTAAGTTAGCTTTGCAGAAAAAAATACTATCATCAGCAAACAGGAGATGAGAGATGGTAGGCCAATTTTTTGTGATCCGACACCCACTAATAATCTTTTTGTCCATCTCCGACTCAACTAACCCCAACAAGCACTCAGTACAAATAAGAAAAAGTGGATCCCCTTGTCGAAGACCCCGTTCTGGCTGGAAACATCTTTTTGGTTGACCATTTATCATAGCTGAAAACGTCACTGTTGAAACACATTGCATAATCAACTCAGTGAATTCCGTAGGAAAGTTCATCTTTAGCAATGCTGCCTTTAATAATGGCCATTCAACCCGGTCATATGCCTTACTCATATCAATTTTAATTGCCGTCATACCATATTTTCTCTTTCTTTTGTTCAAGATAGATTGCACACACTCATAACCAACAAGAACATTATCTGTTATAAGACGACCTAGAACAAAAGCACTCTGTTGTGTACTGATCACAGATGGAAGAACCTGTTTTAGTCTTTTAGCCAGGACTTTCGTTATGATTTTATAAGCCACGTTGCACAGACTGATAGGTCGGTATTCACTCGCCCGCTGTGGATGTGCTTGACCTTCGAAATAAGTACAATATTTGTAGAATTTAACTGATTTACCGACCGTTGGCCCCGCAAAACTGCAAGGCAAGTCGGGACCACCGAATCCTTCACAATCTCCCAAAATTTCTGATAGAACAGTGCGGGGAGTCCATCTGGCCCAGGGGCTTTTGTTGGGGCCATTTGAAAAACAGCAGCTTTGATCTCTTCCTCATCAAAAGGTTGTGCCAACATTTCCTTCATATCTGAGGGCAATGATTTTATAATGGCCTGGACTTCCTCATGCACAAGATTTTCATCTGACTTATCTGAAGTGAACACTTGTTTAAAATAGTCAATAAAAACTTTTGAGATGCCTTCATCATTATAGATCAAAGATCTAGCCCTTTTCTGTATGCGAGAAATATGGTTTTGTCTCCTGCGTAGGGTTGCCTTCTTATAGAACCACTTTGAATTTTGGTCCCCCAATTTCAGCCACCCTTCCCGTGATCGTTGTTTCCAATACATCTCTATTTTAGCATTCACTGCTTGCTGTTGTTTCTCAATTGCAATAAAACATTGTACGAGTAAGTATGAGTTAGCCCGGGATCCAAGTGTTTATAGTACAACTATGGTACATCTTTCACCTTAAGCATCATTGATTCCTATAATGAATAATTTTTTATAGTCTAACTATAAACTAGTTTCCTCTCAGGCTAATGAGAAACCAAATATCTTTGTTCAAGCCCCAGAATTAGTTCTTAATGGAAAAACTCTACATCATCTGATGTTCCGTTCTCAACCACTCACTATGATAATCTCAAACGTGAGAGGCTTATTAACCTAGCGTTGTTTGGTCGATCTCACTCATGCACATTAAAAGACGATTCTAAAAATAGTAGTTCACAACTCACTCTGGATTAAGATTTGATCGACATACGATCATCCTTAGCGAAGTAGTTGATGCGAGTCTATAATAAAATTAGTAGCTTGATCATAAAAACTTTTAGTCTTGTCTTATGTAAGAACTCTTTTTTTTGCATAGGCACCCCCACTCACATATCTTCACATGAACAACCAGGATCAGGTCGTTTACAACCCTTGTAAAGTGGGTCGTACCAATTGTGTCACAAAGACTTAGACGCCCTAGTCTTAGTCCATATACTGTAGTTGTTTTAGGTTTTTAACTTGGAACGATATCCACTAGAATGACTCACATACTTGTCCAAGTAAACATTCTAATAGTCATGGGCATATTGTCATTAATCCAATTAATGTGATAAGGTTAAATGATGTTAAAATTATAAATGTGCAATAAATAAAAAAATAATATTTATTAATAATTGAAATATAACATTAAATGTTTAACGTTTGTTCTTTAGATTTCAAACTATCATTCCTTTAAGGCATGACCTCTAACAAAATGATCCTACGATCTCCACAAAAAGCTACATCTTTAGATCATAGTAGGGCTAGGCGTTGATAGTTTGAGTTAACCCCCTCGGTGTGTATTCACTTGGGTCAATGTTAGTGCGAGTTTCTTGAAAGAAATAGAACAATCATTTCAATCGATATTTGACGTATGACACTTATTGAGAGAGATTAGCATGTTTGAATTGATGGGTTACACTATCAAGTTGGTTACTATATCATATCTGAGTTGAAAAAAGAATTTAAAAATTCCGGTTACAAGATCTACCCTAAAAGTCTTGTGGATATAGAGGTAAGAATTTTTAAATTCTTGAATGAGTGAATAAATGGGTTAATGGAAATATATTGGCATTTAAGAAGATTAAAAATAAGAAAATAGATTTTATAAATATATGTTAAAAAATGGAAGTAGTATAAATTGGGCGAATATTATATTTTATGGATTTTAATTTAAATATGAAAAGGTCTTGGAAGGCACCAATTTAGGAGTAAATAAAGGGTTCTCTCTAGAAGAAAATCTACCCCCACTTTACCCATTCTAATTAGTTTTTACGTAATAAGTTGGAGAAAAAGAAAATGAGCATTTAATGTTTGTACTTTGCAATCAATACTAATTTTCGCAACTTCCCAAATATTTTCCTTTACCTACCAAGAAACCACCGTTATTGAACTTACCTAAAATCCTTCATTGAAGGCATCTTTAAGCTTGGATTTCGCTAATCATGTAACCCCGTTCCTTCACGGCCAAAACCACAACCCACTCCGCCTCCAACACGCCACGTCGCACTCATCGTCCCAGTCAACCAGATCTGTGTACAATGTATATGTTTAATGGTTTGAGGTTCAGATTATTTTCTTAAGCGAGTCTAAAAGTAGTGTTGCGGTGATGGATAAAATTAAGGTGTTAGTTGATTGTGATAGTTGCTGGTGCGTGC
>JBBMEG010028972.1:0-23034 GCA_037832605.1 Cyclanthera cordifolia
CCGTTTTCTGACTTAGGCATCGGAGGCCCTGTGGCTCACACCACACCGGTGTGTCCTAAACCTTTCTGTTTTGCAGGCCCTTTCGTCCTCTACTAAACAAATAGTATTGTGGATAGACCGTTGACCCTTTTTCGGCATCAACATGAAATAAATGATATATGATTAATAAAAGTAGTCAATGATTGAGTAGAGCTTGTAATCCCAATAATAAATATTACTCATAATTGATATGTTTTTCACACATCCACCCAGTTTCTTATTCACCTTGTAACACTCATAGTCAAAACAATTTATTGATTGTAAGTAATTATTAAAATGTCACAAGTTAACTTTAATTCATAAAGTTCAACAAGTATAATTATTGCATCTATAACTAAAGTTGATGAAATCTTCTTTTTGGCGAAAAGAGGCGCATTAGTATTAATGTCACAGATAATTTTCGAACTTAAGATCTCTCGAAGAGATCATACCTTCAGAACCTAAGTCATTAACCCGCTGCGTCATCCCTTGAAAACTATAAAATATGCCTCACACTAATAGTTTGATGCTGGTTGTGAAACTTGTTAAAATAAAAAATTAATAAATAACTAATACTCCTTATGAACTTTTTGACTTAAATAAATAAATAAATAAATAAAACCGTTAAAGTTTCAGAAATGAAGTATATCTTAGCAAAGTCTATAGCTAATTACAACCTAAAATACATATTTTATGGATATCCTTCGATAACCCATGCATGACAAAAAAAAAACATTATACTAAAATATCAATCTATCTCTCTCATCCACTATTATACTTATGTGTTTTCTCTCGATGCAGATCTCATATATAGTATTTTATTTTAGGAGAAATCTAGTTTTATCCTTTAATGATAATGAAGTATATAATCAAATTTCGTATGAAATCATAATAATATAAGAAACGGCATGGAAACTTTATTTTAAAATAGGGAAATGGAGATTTCAATCCGACAGAAACATTGTGGTAATTAAAGATTTGGTATAGTGTAAAACATTGTATTACTTACTGCTGCTTCCGAACAGCGTCTCCTTTGCCGACGGCGTCGGGAAATCACGCTATGATTCTTTTCGTCAAATACAAGTTTGCCTGCCCGCTGCCCGTTTGAATTTATTTATTTATTTATTTTTTTTTTTTTGCTGAAATTGTAATTGTATATCCCTCGGTAATCGATCTTTTTTTCTCACTTCTATCGATAAATCTTAGCAGTTTAATTTCTGAATTAATTTTTTTTTTAAGTATATAAGGATATTATAAATGGTATGTAATAAATTATTTATAGGAAATCTGTAATTTTGTTACTTTTTAACAAACTTTAATTTTTTTAATATCAAATAAGTTTTTCAATTGCATTTAATTTTAGGTAAAGTGAGCATAGTATCACGGTCTTGTTTGTACAGTGCAGTGTTGCACATGGCCGCATGAACTTCTAAACTATTTTTATCTTGTTTTTTTAGTATATGATTTATTTTTCATGTCATTGCAATTTCTTGTATGTTTTGGAGTCGTATAACTCTTTGTCATTTTGACATTCAAGTCTGCCACATCAAATATGTGTTAGAATGTACTATAAGAGGTATGAGTCTTGAAGCTTCCCTCCTACTAAGTTATTATATGATGAATGCAAACTAGTTGTTGTGTCTCTTATTGCATCTTGTCATATAATTTTGAAAGAAAAGACTATTTCAAAATTTCTTTCACTCTCTTTCAAAAAAAAAAAAATTCACGAGGCCTAAGATAGAAGTTGGGCATGTTGTGTCACTCGCTTGCGATTTTTGTTTGGCTACTTGCTTGCCATGTTAGAGCAGATTCTTAACGATCGCTTTACAACGACAACGAAGTTGGATCGTGCCACATAGCTCAGCTAGTAGTCCTGATGCATTATCATCTATTCTTATTTGAGAATAAGTTGTGGAGCCCTCAAAATATTTGTATAGCATAAAGAAAAAATTAGAGGAAAATATTTGATATTGTACCCATATTGACACATATTCAAATCAATAGAAATATATATTTCTAATTTACACGTGGCTTACTATTTTTATTTTATTGGTTGAAAATTCGTGTGAATACTTAAATCAAAAAATAAAAAATAAATGAAATCAAAAAATAAAAAATAAATGCGTTCAATGTTATTAATTTAATCGAGCATTAGACTTTTAATATATTTGTGAATTTTAAAATAAGTAAAAAATAGATTCTATCACACGTAAAAATTAAAAGAGCAAAAAACAAGTAATTAAGTTAAAAAATGAATTAAACAAAAGTTTAAAAAGGTGAGGGTAAGAAAATTAAAGTTCACTCATTAATATGTAAATGTCTATTATCTTTTAATTTTGTCAATATTAAAATGGATTTTTTCGTATTATGTAATGTTAAACTTAAGAACGTATTACATTTTTCATGAATTTATTCTCAACAAATTTAATGGATGGTTATTGATAATTGTTGTATGCTAAAATATCCCGAAAGACTCGGAAGATATTGAGACCCACACGAAGGAAAAAGAAGCCCCCGGTGTCGGCCAAATGGAGGCCACAACCTCTTGAGGGTCGGCCAAGTCATTTATAACCCCTTGGTGGTCGGCCAAATGGAAGCCACAACCCCTAGGGGTTGGCCAAGTCCATTTTCGACCCCTAGGGGTCGGCCAAGCAAGCCCAACACCTCTTAGGGATCAGCCAAGGAAGGCCAGGACCCTCTAGAGGTCGGCCCTTGCAGCTGGTTGGCCAATGAAGGCCAGGACCCCCGGGGTCACCCCTAGCAGCCTCACCCTTCTCGGTTCTAGCAACGAGTAGGTCCATCCGAGTGGATGGGCCGTGGAGGTCAGGACTCTCCGAAGAGTCGACCGAGTCCAAGTAACGTTTGGAGGCGCTGCACCCCGTGGCGTCGCCCGTTACAATGAGTAGGTCCATCCGAGTGGATGGAATGTAGAGGTCAAGACTCTTTGAAGAGTCGATCGAGTCCAAGTAATGTATGGAGGCGCTACACCCCGCGGCGCCGCCCGTTACAACGAGTAGGTCGGCCCTATTGGGTCGACCGTGGAGGTTAGGACTTTTCGAAGAGTCGACCGAGTCTAGAATCAAGACCGTTAAACCTCCAAAGGGTAACAACCAGGAGTTACACCGGTATTCACACACGACTTAATGGCAAATGTTTCTAATGGCCGACCACTAGATTGTCATAAGTGAGCTGCAACGGTTACAAGACCGGCTGTTATAAAAGTCAAGTCATTTCTCCCTTTCAAGGGACGATCCCAAAGCTAAGTACCCATAAGCTATTCTTAGTGCTTTAAATTATTCTCCCTCATTCCGTTTTCTAACTTAGGCATCGGAGGCCCTGTGGCTCACACCACACTGGTGTGCCATAAATCTGCTTTTTTGCAGGCCCTTTCGTCCTCAGTTTAAAAAAATTCACTATGAATATTCGTTGACCATTTTTCGGCATCAACAGTTGGCGCCGTCTGTGGGGACAAGAGTGTTCTACCTAAAAATCGCTAAAAAACCAAACCATTTTCCTGCAAAAAATGTCAAATGTTGAAAACGACCACCACCACGATGTTGACGACGAATCGGACGTCAAGCACGTTACGAGGCGGATTGCTTCCAGAGAACATGGCGATGTTCATGTGAGTCCGTCCCATCTAAATTCAAGCTTCCTGCAATCAACGAGTACGACGGATCTACGGATCCTGTCGAGCACCTGGATTCCTACCGGGCATGGATGGAGCTACACAGAGTCCGAGACGCAATCAAGTGTCGAGCGTTCTTATTCACGCTCGCTGGACCAGCCTGAAGATGGTTCATGCAGCTAAGGCGTAAGTCCATTGCCTCTTTTAAAGAGCTGGCCAAGGCATTCGTCACCCAATTCCTAGAAGGGCGAGATTAGAAGAAACCGGTCACACATCTACTAACCGTAGGGAAAATAAGCCAGGAGACCCTTAAGGAGTACATTGCCTGCTTCAACAACGAGGCGCTGGACTTTGAAGGGTATTCCGACAGCACGACTCTCGCTGCGGTCGTTACCGGACTCAGGGATAAAAAATTCATGTGGTTGCTGGGGAAAAAGGCTTCATTCACCTATGCAGAGCTGCTAACCAGAGCACAAAAGTACATGAGTGTAGGGGAGCTAGTCAATTCTAGAGGAGGCACAGAAGGAAGGCGCTGCCTTCAAGAGGTGAAAAGTCACCACCGCCGCCGGAAATCAGAACCATCGTCAGAGGACCGGCTGGGGGTGAGTCCAACCGAAGTCGTAAGGACAAGGTGAGGCAGGCCAGAGGCACCTTAAGGGGCGAACAAGTGCGTATAATGGAAGGAGTAGACGAGCAACTGGGCTTCCCTACTGTTGAGGCTGCAGCATTGCACCAGCCGCACAACAACGCCTCAATGGTGTCCCTAACCATATCCAACATCCGCGTCAGAAGGATCCTCATCGACAAAGGCAGTTCGGAGGATTTGTTGTCACTAAAGGCTCAAGATGAATTCGACACCTATAGTCGGATTTGGGGGGAGCACTCTAATTCTTGAGTAATCAGTCGAACTCCCGGTAGCTTTTGGCAAAGGGGATAACATAGTCCTGTACTTTGTTAGTTTCTTGGTGGTTAAGTTCCCTACTCCCATGGGCGTGGGGCAAATCAGAGGAAAACAACTGTCCTCGAGGGAATGCTACCACACAGCACTACAGAGCATGGTAAAAGATCCCTGAAGTAAAAGGCTGTTAAAATAGGACCGGTTTCAGGTGAGGCTGTCTAAGGAACAACACCTGTCGGGGTACAAGTCAAGCAAGTACCCAGGTCCCAAAGCGCCAAGACCGATGCTTTAGCAGAGTCAAAGACCCCTTACGAGACCGAGATGGCCAGAACTGTGTTGGTCGAGATCCTAGGCAAGCCTAACATCACCACCGAGCTGCTGCACAAAATTAGCAAGTACCCAGATCCCAAAGTGCCAAGGCCAATGCTTTGGCAGAGTCGAAAGTCACCTACGAAACCAAGGTGGGCAGGACCGTGCTGGTAGAGATACTAGACAAGTCTAGCATCCCCGCCAAATCCCTGTACGAGGTTAGTCAGGCAAGGCTACTCTTAGCCGACCATGGCCGAAGACTTCAAGAAGTATACTCGGGCACGCGAAAAGTGCTAGAGGTTCGCTGCCATCCAAAGGCAGCCTCCCGAGGTTCTAACTAGCAAATGTTGTGGGCATACTACACTACACTTAGGACGTCAACAGGCGAAACCTTCTACTCACTAGCCTTTGGGGCGGAAGCAGTAATTCCAGTCAAGATAAGACTTTCATCTTTACGCGTAGAGTCTTTTGACCCAACTTAAAATGACTTGCAGCGGCGAATGAGTCTAGATCTCCTAGAAGAGAAAAGGGACAGAACCCGTATAAGGGTAGCACGGTACAAAGGCCGCATGGCCAAGTACTACAGCTCTCGAGCCAAGGAAAACCGCTTCCAAGTTGGCGACTTAGTGCTGAGGAAGGTGACGCCAGATGCCAAAGATCTCAACAGTAAAGTCCTGGTGCCAATTTGGGAAGGACCATACCTGGTCGCCAAAGTGGCACATCCAGGCACCTACTGCCTTGAGGATATGGACAGGAATAAGATCCTCCATCCTTGAGATGCATAACACTTGAAAATTACTTTTGGTAGATTGTGATTCAAGTTTTTGATGAATAAAAGTATTTTTTTTCTCATTCTGTCCATCTTAATTTAAGTGTATTGATTTTACTTTCATAAACTTAAATTGGTGGTATACGAGATAGAGAAGAAAGCAGAAAAAAGTTCATCATTTCATTCAAAGTAAAAAGTTCCTAGGTTACAACTTAGAGGAAAAAGTAAAGACTGCAAAGTAAAATGCTTCATGTGAAAGGGAAAGCAATGAAAAAGTCATCAAGGCCCCCCCGGAGCTGCGCCTACTAGAAGTTGGTCGGTTGAGTCCGGCTTGGGTAGAAAGTGTCCTAGCTGGAAGAGCCTGACTTCTTTTAGGCACACCTTGGAAGAGGCGAAAGTCGTGGCAAATGGCTTGAGATGGATCACTTGAAATTCCGGATTCAAAAGCTTACAAGGAAAAGTCGCTGACGTTTTCCGCAGTGCTGGAACAAAGAGGCCGAAAAAGAGGAAGAAAGTTGTCATAGCTAACTTCCTCGTGAGTGCGGTCGAAAACCCAGCCGATGGCAGCCTCACTGCTGTTGTTCTCCAAAATCACGAAGGCAGGAGAGCCAACATTTGACGAAGGTGAGCAATGGTAGACATGTCCTTTTGGCATGAGCAAGACTTTGGACCGCTTCAGCGAAAGTCTGAAAGTCGACTAAGACAGCTTCTGCAATTCGATGAACTTCTCGAGCCTGTGCCAGCTCTCATTTAAGCTTCTCAGAGCTAGTGGAGAAAAAGAGCGGGGGCGACGCAAGTCCTCAGAAAGGCGACGGGAAGCCGAGGCGAAATGCATGAAGGCCTGCAAATACAAAGGTAACAAGTTAGCCTGCATACTTAGATAAATTTATGGCAATAAAAATAATTACATAAAAAAGCAACAAGGTCATCCAGTGCTGCACTTGCTGGAACTAGGCCTACTAAGTCTAGCTTCGACAGATTCGCTTCTAGTTGGAGGAGCCTGACCCAGGAGGTCATTCTCAGACGCACCTTAGGAGAGGCGAAAGTCCAGACTTGAAGGCCAGTAAAGAAAGGTCCGCAACCTCTATTGCTGTGGTGGCACAAAATGACCTTGAGAGAGAGAGACAAGGGGGTACCATGGGTAACCCGTCCTTTCATTCGGTCTAGCTCCCAACCGGTAGTAGTCGTGCCAAAGTTGTTCTCTAAGGTTAAAAAGGCAGGAGAGCCTTTCAACTAAATTGACAAAGTGCGAGGCATCTATAGCTTCACTTTTGCAGAAGTCAAACTCCTGACAAAGCCGAGCGAGGGTATATGAGTCGTCTTTGGAAGTTCAAGCGACAAGACTTTGGATCGCCTTAGCGGAAGTCCAAAAGTCAGCCAAGGCGATCTCAGCAACATCTTGAGTTTCACGAGCTTGGGCTAAGTCCCATCTGAGTTGATCGATGCTAGATGACCAAGAGGAGCGCATAAGGCGCAAGTCCTCTCGAAGGTACCAAGAAGTGGAAGCAAGGCGCTTAAAGACCTGCCCTCCAAAACTACATGGAAGCAGGCAGTCCTCTGAAGTAAGGTCCACCATACCATTGGTGGGAGCCCTAAAAGCAAGGGAAAGAGATCCCGACCACTAAAGTAGCGTTCGAAGTTAGTATACTCTACAGGATGTGGACTCCAATGAACCCGGTCCAAGTGTTGGGAGCTACCTACGACTACCTAGGCCTATGCCAAGTTCTCTTTTGAAAAGAGGAGGCTAAGGTGGTGGGACTCAGTCTCGTAGTCGGATGAAGGGTCCATAACCAAATTAACGAGTAACCTATGAAATTCGACAACCGGGAAAAAAGGCAAGACTTTTTATAAAAGTGCCTAAGTAGCCTAAAGGTTTCAAAAAGCGGTGAAAAAGGCAAGACTTTTATAAAAGTGCCTTAGTAGCACACTACTTTCAAAAAAAGCTGTTAGGCGAAAACGACTCTTACAAAAAGACCTAAGGAACCTGTAAGTTTCGAAAGACACTCGAAAATAGGCAAGTCCCTGCTAAGGGAGTCTAAGGAACCTTCAAATCAAAGAAGTGCTAAAAAAGGGGTAAGTCTCCACAAGAGGGCCTACCTATACTAAATTTCGAAAATTCGCCTAACTGTAGTGAGTCTTTGAAAAAAGAACCAACCAGGAAGAATTTTCGAAGAAGTGCTTAGGGGTGGCAAGTCTCTAAAAAAAGGAGACTACTTGGCCGAAAAGACCCAAAGGTAGTGAGTCTCTGAAAAGGGAGCCTACTTGGCCAAGTTGGTGAAAAAGAATGCCTAAAAAGGTGACACTCTGAAAAGAGAACCTTCTAAACAACGAACTATTCTTTAAATTCCAGTAACAAAGTAAGTCCAAAAGTGAAGAGTGCGGGTAATGTTGTAGGCTAAAATATCCCGAAAGACTCGGAAGAGATTGGGACCCACACGAAGGACAAGAAAGCCCACGCCGACCCCCCGGGGTCGGCCAACTGGAGGCCTCGACCCCTAGTGGGTCAGCTAAGCCCATTGCCAACCACCTAGGGCCGACCACGCCTTTGCCGACCCCCGGGGCTCGGCCAACACCCTTGTCGACCCCCCGGGGGTCAGCCACGCCTTTACCAACCCCCCGAGGGTCGGCCAACATCTTTTCCGACCGCCTCGGGGTCGGCCAACATCCTTGCCGACCCCCCAAGGGTCAGCCAACATCCTTGCCGACCCTTGAGGGTCAGCCACGCCCTTGCCAACAACCCGAGGGTTGGCCAACACCCTTGCTGACCCCCCGGAGGTCGGCCTCGCCATTGCCGGCCCCCCGGGGGTCGGCCAAATAGAGGCCATAACCTCCTAGGGGTCGGTCAAATGGAAGCCACAACCTTCTGGGGGTCGGCCAAGTCAATTTCTGACCCCTCAGGGTCGGCCAAGCAAGTCTGACACATCTGGCGTCGGCCAAGGAAGGCTAGGACCCCTTAGGGGTCGGCCCTTGCAGCTGGTTGGCCAAGGAAGGCCAGGACCCCCCGTAGTCGGCCCTTGCAACCTCACCCTTCTCGGGTCCGACAACGAGTAGGTCCATCCGAGTCGATGGGCCGTGGAGGTCAGGACTCTCTGAAGAGTCGATCGAGTCCAAGTAACGTTACACCTTCAAAAAAAAGGGTAACGACCAGGAGTTACGTCGATATTCATACCAGGCTTAATGGCGGATGTTTCTAACGGCCGTCCATTATATCGCCATAAGTGAGCTGCAGCGGTTACAAGATTGGCTGCTATAAAAGTCAAGTCATTTCTCCCTTTCATGGGACGATTCCTAAGCTAAGTACCCTTCAGCCATTCTTAGTGCTTTTAACTATTCTCCCTAATTCTGTTTTCTGACTTAGGCATCGGAGGCCCTGTTGCTCACACCACACTGGTGTGCCATAAATTTGCTTTTTTGCAGGCCCTTTCGTTCTTAGTTTAAACAGATTCACTATGGATATCCGCTGACCATTTTTCGGCATGAACAATAATAAATTACGTTTCTTTAGAATTTATTATCTTTAAGTCAATAATCTTGATGGATGGTTATCAAGAATGAATTGTGTTTCTCATGCATTTATGCTTTACGTTAATTTTAATGGAAGATTAAACTTATGCTTAAGGAAGTTTTGTTCTCTCTTTATCTATAAATACAAATATTTGTCCATCAGAATTGCAGA
Source organism: Cyclanthera cordifolia (assembly GCA_037832605.1). Lineage (NCBI taxonomy): Eukaryota > Viridiplantae > Streptophyta > Magnoliopsida > Cucurbitales > Cucurbitaceae > Cyclanthera > Cyclanthera cordifolia. Next base: position 9,299 of record JBBMEG010028972.1, read on the forward strand.
AGAATGAATATAGAGAATTAAATTTATTAAAATACATTTAAGCTTATAGGCAAATAGAGAAAATAATATCTTCCATTGAAGTCATTAATAAAAGGTTCTATCATCAACATCGATTCTTTGTTCAATTTTAGAGGTTCTTGCCTCACAATTTTAGGAGGTACATTTCAGCAAAACGTTTACCTAGTATTCACCTCTAAACTCATCTTTACGAACATAATATAACTTCTAACTTTTGTTTAATTAACTAAAATTTCGGCAGCATAACGACGTTACTTTAAGCTTACCAAAATTTTTGTTAATCCTGTAAATTCTAGAAGTGATAATATAGAGACTACTAATCAAAATCCATAATATAAGAGACTTTGTCTCGCCAGAAATATTTGCAGAATAGATATATATAGAGACTACTTTACTAAACAATACACAATATATTATCTTGAGTATAATTAATTTACACATGAATATATTTCCATAGAGTATATAAACAATATGCAAAATGCTATGTATGAACTAATCTTTGTTGGGTAGTAAAAATCTACCTATGAAGTCTGTCCATTAGATTCGTACTCTATCCATATCTTCTTGACTGTATGATTTTGTGGAGTTAAACTAAAGCATAAAACAATATTTCGAAATTAGTAAACAAAAAGTTTTGCAGAATATATAAATTAAAATTGTTAATGAAGTAAAACGAAAACTTACCAGTTTATTTATGGGGTGCGCGTGTTGGATATCATCTTTCGCATGAACAGTTGGACATAATATCCACACACTATTGATCCCAATTGATGAGGATGCTAGTGAACAAAATTTTATCATTTAATATAATAATTCTACATGACAATAATCGAAGAAATTAATGATTTATTTACGTACCTTCGCTGATTTCCATGATGTCACTGCACAACAGAGAAGGGATATGTTAATAAAATATATAATTGCTTAAATTATCTTCAGAATGATTAATATATAAGTGAACAAGTCATCATCACAATCATTAATCTATTTATTTATCCATGTTTCCTCACAATCATTTTTAATATAGGTGAACGAGTCATCATCAATAATATTAGGAATGTTTTGATGACCCCGTAGCCACAATCTTGGCCGGTATCAACTTCATCATGAATATAATCTTCAACCGTTTTTTTGTGGAGGTATCAAAGCCAACGATCGACGAGGATCAAGTGTATCTTTTATATAGAATACTTGTTTCGTTTGAGTGGCTAAAATAAAGAAGTTGGATTTATGTCCAATGCGATTCAGGTCTACAGTTGTAAATCCAACGTCGTCTACGTTAATTCCATAATTATTTTTCATCCAATCACATTTGAATAAAACGACAGTAAAATTATAATAATCAAACTCCCAAATTTCTTGAAGTATGCCATAAAAAGTCATTTCTGACATGAGGGGATTTTGGTCATTCGAACTAGAAACTTGCAAAGTTTGTGTCATTATCATAACTCCACTATTCTGCACATTTCTAAGATCATCTCGATTTTGTGTATGATATTGAATACCATTGACCATATAACTTTTATAAGTGGTCACTTCTGAACGAGGTCCATGTGATACCTACCTCAACGTAGATGATATAGAATTGTTCTAAACCGCTAAAGCAAGCCCAACACGATCACACATCCGAGTACTGAATTTTCAATTATGTTCGTCTTGAAGCCATTTTTTATTTTTAGACCTACTAGGATTCAATTTAAACAACATCTGCATGTGTTGATCTACAAATGGAAGCACAACGTCTAAGTTATGTATTACATACAAATGAGTTTGATCAATCATATTCTTATTTGGTGTTTTATAATTGGCAGCAGATAATGGTCGATCAATCTTATTTACATCTGCATTATTAGATGATCACAATCCAACAAATCTAGCTCCTTGTAAGAATTCAGAGCAAAACTCTATCGACTCTTCTACTATATAATTTTGTCCAATGTATCTTTCCGATCGATTTATATTACGAACATTACCTTTCAAAATCTTCATATATCTTTCAAAAGGATACATCCACCTCATATAAACTAGTCCACAAAATTCTATCTTTCTTACAAGATGAACCACAAGGTGAACCATTATTGTGAAAAATGATGGTGGAAAAAACTATTCCAAAAGACATAAAATGACAACTACATCATCTTGCGATCCTTTCAACTTAGTTGAATCTATCAACTTAGAACATATAACATTAAAGAAAAAGCATAGACGAATGATAGTGTATCAAACATGTTTAGGCAAAATATCACGAATTGCTACATGCAGTAATTGTTGCATCAAAACATGATGGTTGTGCGATTTTAACCTGTACAGTTTCAAATCACTAATCGACACTGTTTTACTTATGTTGGATGAATATCCTTCCAGTTCTTAAATTTCAGATAATGTTTTACACACGCTCAATTTCTCATTTCTTGTTAGTGTACAACATGCTGGAGGCAATAATATTATTTTCTCTCCCATTTTTTAGGCTAACTTGGACCTGATATTCAACTCAACTAAGTCTTCACGTGTTTTTGACCCATCTTTTGTTTGGACAGGGATATCAAGCAGCATTCCAAAAAAATTAGAACAAACATTCTTCTCGATGTGCATGACATTTAAACAATGTCGCACATGAAAATTTTTCCAATACTACAACTTAAAAAAAAATTGATTTCGTCTTCCAATAAGTGTTTGTATGTTGTTCTTTTCTACGTTCTTTACCATGAGTAAATTGAACTGTATTTAGTTCTGCAAGAATCTCTTCTCCGCTTAACGGTTCATGAACTATTTCAATTTCTTGTTCCCCATTAAACGCTTTCTTTTGTCGTCTATATGGGTGCCCAATAGGTAGAAATCTTCGAGCCCAAGGTATGCCATCTTTTGTAGTCTAGATGTTTTTTCTCTCTACATATCGGACATGCATGATACCCTTTTACACTACACCCACACAAATTACCGTATGCAGAGAAATCATTTATGATTCACAATAAAATAACTTTTAAGGTGAAACGTTGTTGACGGTGTGCATCAAAACATTCAATACCTCTATTCCATAGCATTTTCAGATTGTTAACTAATGGTGCTAAATAGATATCTATGTCATTACCTAGTTGTTTGGGTCCAAAAATCAATGCATTTAACATCAATTAATAACCATGAAGGTAGATTGTAAGTCACCAACATCTTTGGCCAACAATTATACCTAGTACTTTGGTCTCCGTGTGGATTTACACCATCTATTGATAAGGCTAGACGAAGATTCCTCGATTCTAAACTAAAGTCGGGCCATCTTTCGTCTATTTGTTTCAATGAGAGTGTATCGGCTGGATATCTTATATTCTCATCGACCTGCCGGTCAGTAGCATGCCACATCAATAATTTTGAAGTTTCTTTACTTCAAAACATTCGTTCATTTTGGAATAGGAGAGAAATACTACATGACTTTTACTGGAATATTTTTAACCCTTACTTACACATTCTTCCAAACTTTCCATCTTGATGTTCCACGTGTATGAAACAATTTGGTATTAGCGAGTTCTTTACGATGCAAACAAAAGACATTGATGCATGCATGAATCTTTTCATAATTCATTCATAATGTACTTAACATCTTCTTTGAATAATAGGTAGATATCATAATTTCATTAGAACAAGGAAATATAATGCTTAATAGTTCTAACAACTCTGTGAAACTCTTATCTCCATCCAAACTTTGCTTTCAAATTATAAAGCTTAATCAATGCAGATATCTTAGTAAAATTATTGCAATTTCGGTATAATGGTTTCTTGGCATCCTCTAATGATTGCTCAAATATTGACGATTTGTCGTTAAAATAATCGTGTGCAACCTCAAACATATGTATTTGATCATCTAAATCCTCATCTATTATGTGATCGATTGGAACGTCACTTTCAATATTGTTTCTTTTCCTCGGTATAGATTCTCCATGTCAAATCCATATGTCATAACTTCGATCATTACCATTTACAAATAAATGGTCTCTTATTACATTTACATTTTGGTACTTAGCATTCACACATTTCAAACATAGACAAAAAACAACATTTGACCCTTTGGAATGTCGTAAAATATTTTCTATAAAAGTCTCAACTCCTAAACTATATTCTAGTGACATTCGATCCTTAAACATCCACAACTTATCCATAACCCAACTAAAATAATGCCTACACACAAGGTAAAAATCCAAACACGAATTTGTAAGACACTACGACTTTAAGGCGCTTCTACGAATTCCTAAAAAATAGCAAAATAAATAAAACTTTAGAAAAATAAAAAATAGCAAAAATAGCAAAAAATAACAAAACAATTAGTACATTTGAAATGTAGGAGGTGGAAAAAAAAAGCTAGAGCCTGAATCCAAGAGACAAAAATGAGAAGGAAGATAAGTTGGAGCCCAAAATTTTGGAGGTTTTGAAAGGCTTTTTGAGAGAGTTTTGGCGGAGGGTAAAGAGAAAAGAAAGATGAGAAGAAGAAGAAAAGTAATGGAGATTTTGGGGAAGAAGAAGAAGCTTTGAAATAGAGTGGGGTTTTGCTGAAAGGGAGAAAAGAGTTGTTGGAAAGAAGAAAGAAGAGTGAAAACGTTTTGAAGCAGAGAAAAATATATAATTGATGTTTTGAAATACGGTTTTGGTGTCGGTCAAACCTTTTAGTATCGGTCAAACCAACACCAATTGTCCAGACCGACACCATATATCTGTTGGGCCGATTTTTTACTATATGGTGTCGGTTCTTTTGGTATTGGTCATATTTGGTTTCGGTCTGACCGACACCAAATGTTCGACACCAAAAGTGACCGACACTGTATATCCGTATTTAAAAAAAAAAATTGGATAAACCGTCACATATTCCCTCTTTTGTAGTAGTGAAAAAATTTGAAAATTTTATTTAGTCATTAACTGGAACAAAAAAAGATTATCGGTAACTATTTGATATTGAAAAAAAAAGTCTATGAATATTACTTTGTTGTTCTTTTTGTTATTTTCTTTATACCTATATTGTAAGAAATTAAGAAACATTTTGAATCTTTTGTTCATTATAAAGTAGGTATTTAACATATATATTACTTATGTATATAAATATTACAGGTGTATCTAAAATTAATTTTCAATTACAAAAATATTCTTTTTTTTTTCTCTCTTTTATAAATCCTTAAAATGTTCTTTTTGTCTAGCCCTAATTAAAATATTTTCTCTTCATTTTTTTTTCAGCCGTTGTTGACATTTGTTAGCTGGAGTCGACCTTCCTAACTGCTTTGTAATTAGGTAGAGTTGCAGAATCGATCGCCTATGTCTGAAGGTTCGTTTTTCGGTGACAAAAGTTGCAAAGAGCGTTGCAGAATCGTCGTTGGGGGCCGGAGATACATAGTTGTTTGTCATTGGTGGCCAGAGTTGTATATTCGCAATCATCATCTTCGATCATAAGTTGCAGAGATAAGAGCAGTGTCCAGATTCATGGAAGTCGACGTCGTTGGTGAAGACGGTGATATGAGACGATAAGACAATAAAAAACAACCCTTGATTTGCTCCTTAAATTCCGCCAAATCAATTGATGATGACGACGGCAAAGGAACCCTAATATTAATCTGACACCATAAGTTTCTAATATATAAAAGGTCGAAAAATATGTATGTAATTCTAATACCTATATAACACCTTTTTTGTTACCTATATAATTCTGGGAGTTGTTATTATATTATAATATTGTATGATCATTCATACAGTGTTGTTATTGTATTACATATATAATACAACTGAATTTAGTGTTGTTGATGCATTACATATATAATACTATTGTATTTAGTATTGTTATTGTATTACAATAGTTTACATATTATCTGGTTTGATATTAAAACACTTAATATGTATATCTACTATACCAAAACCAATGTTATAATAATACTCTTGTATTATCATGAATACGCTATTGATAGTCGTATCAAAATAATTATAATTTAAATAAAAAATACCAAATTAATACTCTATATGTCATAAATCATGACATGCTACAATACTAATAATTGATAATTGTATAATAATAATAATAATACGTGGTTCCTTATAAATACAATACTGATACAACTCATATTTGGTTTTTAAACGTTATAATTCATCGGTAATACCAACTTGGGAGCATTGATAATTAGATTTTTCGATGTTTCTGATATATTATTGTAGTATAATATAATACTAGTTCGTAGATTAATAAATACAATATTGATACATATATTTGACATTGTATACGAATAAAAGTGAATATTTTATAGTGTGTGGGTATTTGTGTATAAATATACATAATAGTTTAATAATATAATACCTAAATAATACATCATTAATGATATTTTTGTAATTAAACCATCTTCAGCTTAGGGTACCTTTTTCTTTTTAAATATAGTAGGCCACTCTTTTTTTTTTTTGCAGTTGAACTTTCAAACGACATCCTTGCTATTATCCTTCATTGTTGTCGTCGATGAAGATCGAGTTCGACAGCAGCGATGAAGGGCGAGTTTGATGCGGCGGTGAATGTATAGTTCGACGACAACCATGTTGAAGGTTGAGTTCGATGGCTAAGATGGAAAAAGTTTTTGACTGCTGTGATGGTGGAACTTTTCGGCAATGAAGATGGTGAAGCTTTCCTACGAATGCAATGATGGAGCTTTCCGATGGCGACGATGGTAGATTGTAAACCACAGTGCTAGTGGAGGTTGCCAATGCTGGGCAGACCGACACCAAAGCCTAATATTTTTTTTAAAAAAAACTCATAATTTATATTTGGTGTCGAGGTGACCGACACCAAAAGCCCAATACCTAATATCATTTTCCTTTTTGTTTTCTCGCGCTCATGCCCAACTAGAGAGCATGCAGCACCCTTCCCCTTCTTTTCTTTTCTTTTTCTCCCTCTTTTTTCCCCTTACCCAAGACCCCTATTTCCCAAACCCCTCTCACAAACTCTCATCTTTTTTATCCCAAACCTTCTAACAAATCACTATTCTTGAACTTCTTCATCTCAAAACCGCCAAAAACTCTTCTAATTTCTCATCTTCTTCATCCTAATCTGCATACTCCTTCACCATTTTTTCTTTTCTTTCTCATTTTCATCTCAAATATTTCTTTTATTTCTTTCAAATCTCAAACACCCACATATCTCCATTTCTTTTTTTCTCTCTCCTAAAAAACTTCTTCTTTTCTTTTCTTACAACTTGTTGAACGGATCTGAAACTCTTTTCTTCCACCTCCTACAATTCAAAGGAAAGAATGTATTTTTTTTCTTTTATTTTTCATTTCAATTTTTTAGCTTTAAAATAAAGAGTATGAAATGATGAAAAAGACGGAGTTTTTTAGGAATTTTGTTTGTGGGGTTTAGTTATATGTTTTAAATAGTTTCATTTATTTTGTATTCTTAACAATTTGTGGGTTTTGATATATGTTTTAAAAAGTAGGTGCCTTAAAATTTGTGTTTGGATTTTTACCTTGTGTGTAGGTATAACTTTAGTTGGGATATGGATAAGTCGTGGATGCTTAAGAATCGAATGTCACAAGAATATAACTAGGAGTTGAGACTTTTATAAAAAATGGGTTACGATATTCGAAAGGGTCAAATGTTGTTTTTTGTCCATGTTTGGTCTATGTTTATAAACGGCTTGATATAATCTTTTGTTAGATTGTATCTTTATGTTATGAATGTCCTCGCCATAGATCATGATCTTATGTTTGGACATAGGATCCACCTGAAATGACATCTGCTTAAAATAAAATAAAATCGAGTTAGTTATAGTAGGTAATACATGATAATATTTAGTTAAGTACTTACCTCTATGAAATCCCAAATATTCTCTTTTAATTGATCGGGGACAGCTGCCCAAGCATCGTATGTGAGAGGTATAAGTAATCTGGCACATACACAAATATAAATACACAGTTTCTTTGCACTATCTCTGATTTCTTGACCAATTGAGTTATATTGAACTACCTGTCATTCTCCAGTCATTCTTTCCTGAGCGAGCTCACGCAAGACTGTCACGCCTCTAGTGAACGTGTTTCGAGCAGGTGTGTTTACGGGTGTACCATCAGCATGATCGCTCTTCGAGCTAGACATGATGTCAATCTGCACAATAGAGAGAAGATATGTTAATAAAATAGATCATTGGTTAAATTATCTTCAGAATGATTAATATATAAGTGAACGAGTCATCATTAATAATATTACTACATTCACATTTTGATACTTGACATTCACACATTTCAATCATGGATAACAAACAACATTTGACCATTTGGAATGTCGTAAAGCATTTTCTATAAAAGTCTTAACTCCTAAACTATATTTAGTGGCATTCGATCATTAAGCATCCATAACTTGTTCATATCCCAACTAAAATAATACTTACACGCAAGGTAAAAATCCAAACACAAAATTTTAAGGCACTATTTACTTTAATGCTCAAATGCTCAAATACTCTAACATATAATTAAACCCGCAACCAAATAAATAAAACTATAGCAAAATAAAAAATAGAAAAATAGGAAAAAATAACATAGAAATTAGTACATTTGAAATGTAGTAGGTGGAAGAGAAGCTACAACCCGAAAGAAGAAGAAGAAGCTGAGAAGCTTGAAAAAGAGTTTTGGCCACGAGTAAAGAGAAAAGAAAGCTGAGAAGAAGAAGAAAAAAAGTAATGGAGTTTTTGGGGAAGAAGAAGAAGCTTGAAAATAGAGTGGGCTTGGCTGAAAATTAGGGAGAAAATAAGCTTGAAATGAAGAAGAAAGCAGAATGAAAACGTAGTGAAAAAAATAAAACTAGAGAAATGTGTCGAAACTGAGGAAAGAGAAAAATATAACTAAAGTTTTGAAATACGATTTTGGTGTTGGTCGGCCTTTTAGTGTCGGTCGGACCGACACCATATATCTGTTGGGTTGATTATTTTAATATATAGTGTCGGTACTTTTGGTGTCGGTCTGGCCGACACCAAATGTCCGACACCAAAAGTTACCAACACCATCCGTGTTTAAAAAGAAAAAAATTGAATTGACCGTCACATATTCCCTCTTTTGTAGTAGTGAATTTTGTTGACTAGTTTTTTGAGGTGGATGTATTCTTTTCAAAGATATATGAAGATTTTGAAAGGTTATGTTCGTAATAGATGATTACTGATAGAATTTTTGCAGCGATTTTGGGAAATCAAAATAAAGAAGAGCAAATTAAGAATATTGTTGATTGTTTTGACATGATTACTGATGTTCGTCAACTTGTATTCTTTATCTTTAATACAGATATGAATTTATAAATTTTAAACTTTGTAGCTTGTATTATACCTTTGAATATTTTGAAACATTTTAAAATCATCGTTATATCGTGTAGGCACCATTAGATTTCGGTTGTCTTAATTCCTGAAGATAATACTGTTTATATTTTGAACTCGCTCGGTTAGGAGACGCCCGATGAGAATTTAGCTCATATCGTAAATACGTAGTTTATAAAAAATGAGTTTTTTTTTTGTTTCAATTAGCTTATCATCTTATTGTTTTCACATTTGTTCTATAGTTCTTATCGATTGCGACAATCAAAAATATGGGCTGAGATCCACAAAATTAACATGAAAATCAGTGAAGGTACATAAAACAAATCATATATTTCTTCTATTCTAATTTTTGTCATGTAGAATTATTATAATAAAATGATGTAAATTTATTCACTAGTGCCCTCATCAATTGATATCAATAGTGTGTGGATACTATGTCCAATTGTTCATAAGAAAGATGATATCCAACACGCGCACCCCCATAAATAAATTTGTATGTTTTTGTTTTACTTCATTCATAATTTTAGTAGTTTGCAAAACCTTTTGTTTATTAATTTGGCAATATTGTATTATGATTTAGTTTAACACCACAAAACCATACACTCAAGAAGATATGGATGGAGTGTGAATCAAATGTGCAGACTTCATAGGTAGATTTTTATTAGTAAACAAAGACTAATTAGTTTGTCACACTTATTCTACTTTTAACTATTTTTTGTATAATATTTATGATATTATTTGTAAATATGACGTATATTGTGTATTTTGATTTCTTGTAGAGTATTAGTTTCATTTTTGAAGCTTATAAGATTTAAGGTTTTTTGGTAAACTTAATGTTACGTCGTTATGCTGCCGAAATTTCAGTTAATTTAATAAAAGTTAGAAGTTAAATAGAATTTAAAGATGAGTAAAGAGTGAGTAAAAACCAGGTACAACTTTGGTGGTTTGACATTTTCAAGAAAGTTTTTGTATTATATTTGCATTGAAATACACAAATCATCACTTAACTTTTTTTCTATACAAGTTCTGAGACTTTTAATGTCGGACACAAATGATGACGGGTGAGACCCACATGTTCAACAAATAAAATATTATGTTAGTTAGCATTTAATAATAAAAAGTGGGACATGAAACAACATTTTTTTAAAATAAAAAAACATACTTTTAATGTCGAGCGCAAAACGGCCTGGCACCATTTAGAATTGGTGATCGATCCAAAACCGACACTGTTAACAATTGGTGTCAGTTTTGGACCGACACAAGGGCTTTTTGTGTTGCTCATCCTGTGTGATACCAAAGGTTTTTGGTGTCTGCTTTAGCCAGTCACTAAATATCTTTATGGTCACATGTATTGATAACGCTCTTATGCCAAACAAATGTCTTTATGGTCACATGTATTGATGACGCTCTTATGCCAAACACCGTTTGCAGAAGATGTTGGCATATGCTCGTCACTAAATCTCGGGTTTCTACGAGTGTTAAGACTTCTTATATAATATTAACAATGGACAACAAAAAATAGCACTACATGAATTTGAATCATTGATCGAGTGGATGCTAATGCATCACTAGTGCCAATTGAGCTATACTCGCTTTGACATTAATTAATTTATTGTTGAGTTAAGGTATAAAGTTACTATTGCACCACATCAAGAAAATTGTGTGTGGTTGGTCATAGCCATAGCAGAATATTAGATACTTTTATCTATTCAATTTTAGTTTTTTTATCAATTGAGAAAAATTGATAATTATATTTAATATTGATTAAATACTGTATAGATTCAATAATAATAAATATTATACGTGTTTTTGTTTTTGGATTGATGAAGTTTTTTCGTGTTTTTATTCCATTGGTCTCAATTGTTGTGTGAATTTCTTCTAAGAGGTTTTTATTTTGCTTATTTTGAGTACAATCTGAGAGGTTGTTATTCATGATAAATAAAATAATAAAAAATAAAAAAATAATTTTTTATACATGAAAATTCCCTGACATTTTAAGTTTCATATCTTAAATTTAAGTTTCAATTTTATTTTGAGATTAATCAATAAAGAGATTAAATGGTATCTTTTAAAAATTTTAAAAGTAAATTCCAGATAAATTTTATATATTTTAACCGAAATTAAGATTTGACTTCCAAATGTATTACTAAAATTTTAAATTAGTCCAGAATACGAATTTGTTTACTAGTTTTTTTTTAAATTTTTTTAATGGTTTTGATGTTGCATGACATGTGACCAAAATAAAATAAAATAAAATATTTAAGAATCAAATGAGAACCTATATAAAAGTCTTAGAGATGAAGATTTTAATTAATTAATTTATGAACATTTATGCTTTCAAAAAGGATATGGAAAGATCTGTAATTGTCAACAAAGGATCTGAAGATATTATGCAAAGTAGATATATATATTTTTTCTTCTTTCTATTTACATGATGAACTTCAACGACTTAAAGCTCCCTTATTGTACTCTATAATTTTTAACTTATTTATGTTATTGTTTTTTTTTTTTCTTTTTAAATTTATTTAGTGGTGGTGGTGAATCTTTTAGATTAATTGTTTGCGTCATGGTATAAAAATCTTCATGATTTTGGATTAGGAATATGTTTTGAATATTTAAGTTTTTTTTTTTGGATCACTTTAAGAATCAAATGATTTGGATATTAAATTTAATAGAAACTCGTTTTACTCAATCCAAACAAAAGAAAGGGAAAGACACAGTAAGAACAGTTGAATAAATTGTTCACAAAACCTACATTATTATTATTATTATTATTATTTTAATACAAATTAGGAGAGAGAGACCACAAATCCTACGTAGGGTTATAAAAAGAGAATACCATTGATAGAGTAAATGTCAATGCATCAATAGTGCCAGCTATACTACGTGTCACAGTCACACTTCAGAGGCAGTAGAAAGGAGACTGTACAGCACTTGCTCTAACTCGGCGAGCAAATCTGCCGAACCAAAATTGCAGAGTGGGTGGCATAACAGGTGCAAACTCTATCACGAGCGTGGTGAAATTTTTTTCGAAGAAGGGAGAAAGAGAGTTTTATAAATATTTTTCTCTTTAAAAGCTATATGACAAGATACAACAAGGACATATCAACGATTGCATTTATCATATAATAACTTGGTAGAAAGAAAGTTTCAAGAAGTCATACCCCTCTATAGTACATTTTGGACCATAATTGATGTGACACCCTTGCATATGAAAATGGCGAGGAGTCAACACCTAAAATAAAATGAAGGAAACTACCCTAACATGCAATAATAACAAAATACCATAAAAGCATGATGAAACGGGGTTGAGCGGACATGTGGACATGTGCAACACACACTGGACAAGTATAACCGTCACGTTCTCACCCACTTAAACGGTTGACGACTCTGTCAACCAATTTTGCCCGAACTCAGCGATCGTCCGAGCAACTTGCTTTGCGGTCCCATCGAACCTCAATGCCTACAACTTTCTTCCACTTGTCAAAGAACTCTTGTACGAGTTGACCTGTGTCCATTGCTTCTATTTCTTCAACTAACACCCCAAATGAATTCTTCAATGAGACTGACGAACATGAAGCTTCATGACTTGTCTGGAGGCTCTTGCTTTCTTGTCTCGGGACTTGTCGTTGTACTACTGTCTTCGAGCCCATAGGAACTGCCCTGTCGACTTTGTACTGAGTGAAGTGTCTCCTCGGATTGACCCAGTCGGTTTCGTACCTTGTTGCATCACCTTCATGACTTGGTACTCTACTTGTTTTATCTTTCCACTCTCTCGTGGGGTTATACTCATGTCGTCTCCTTTTTGACCAAGGATGGACGTTCTGGCAAGACACTTCGTCTCGACTCTCTGCTAGGCTCTTGTTATATCAAAGGGCGGACAAATACCTTATGGCACCTACGCGAGGAATCACTTCAGTTTGCTCTTGCTCGACCTTGGCTACTGAAGCTTTGGCCGACTGAGCTTCGTCTCTTGTTCATCTCGACAGCAATCTTAAAATCCTTAACGATCTCTCGACTAGGACACTCGTGTACTGGATGAGTTCCATTACATAAGAAGCATGATCTGTGGCTTTGTTTAAGGTGATGTGGCCTTTGCCACGAGTTTTCACTTTTAGATGGGGAAGGTCTAGTTCCCCACTTTGACCACTCGGTCGGTCTCCTTCCCAACTCTAGGAGTGGTTGGTTGAAAATGTATACTATCTTGGTACGAAGAGGTTATACTTTCTCTTCGCTCTTGAGGCTGCTCGTCTGTTGGTTCACTGACCCAATCAATTAGTCTCTTTGTGGCGTCATACACTTCGGTCAAGCTTTGTACTTTCTGCTTGTAGTGTAACAACCCAAAATTTCCTATTAGCTAAAATTGGATTTAATCTCTAGCCGAATGGTTTTACAATCTTTACTATTTTATTTATTAAT